>JAKCPI010016155.1:0-12791 GCA_023213315.1 Euborellia annulipes
ACTTTCTCTTACCTCCAGTAATTGGAAAGTGTTCTGCGCCTGTCACATCAGATTTTTCTGTCGACATATTTAAAGATGTAACCCCCCCCCCTCCCGTGGCCCAGATGCTAGACTTGATGATAAATGTCAATAACAATGATAGTATTAAAGACCACGGATCTCAGGCAGTCCGAAGAATATTTATTTAGATCATTTGGATGCCAAATTGTATAAATAAATGTGCATGAACTCCCTAATATACCGTATATATGCATAAATAATGTATACTGTATAATGGAGAATTGGAGATATCAACCAAATTATCCAGGTTAATAAAACTCCCAGCATAAGACGTTTCGGCCTGAATTTATTTGGCCATCTTCAGTTATTGGGAATTATACACAAAATGCAAGTGCACATGTGATCAAACCAGGATTTGTCAATTTTAAAAGAAGAAGGTTGGTTGTGTGTGATCGTGTTTTTGTTAGGCCCCGTAGTCAACATAAACCGAACACAAACACGATCACACACAACCAATCTTCCTCCTGCTCTCAGAGACAGATCATCAGAGGATCCACCAAACTGACTGGAGACCAGCAAGACTGCGACACTGTAAACAACCCTCCTTCATCATTACCTTTTAACTCACTTTTCTCTTGAAAATGGTTCCAAAAGAAGAGCCGAAACGTCGAGTAAATCTCAACATCCTATGCGACATAACCCGAGAAAACTTAACTTCGCATATATATATATAACCACGGGATGACCTTTTGATGTAAATGGGCGACGGCAAATAATGAGGTAAATATGATGTGGTTTTGCAGGAATAAATGCTTTCACGCCATGATCAAATTTTGTGCATTTATTTGATCTACCTATGAAATTACATCGTTATTCAAAAATGCAGCCAATGTGACTGATCACAAGGTGAACACCGTTGCTGCATACAATTTACAATCATGTTGTAAATTGTATGCAAATATGAGGTATAACTGTCTATCTGGGTATGCTTTCCGCTAATTAGCAAGCTCTTATTTAATTCCATAAAATCATATTAATTAGCGGAAAGCATAAGATAAAATTTTTATTTAAGAATAATTAGATGTTGGTCCGGTGATTTAACTTAAATTTTTGATTGCCGGAGTTTAATTACTCGGTCGATGAAGACATCTAAGAGTCAGCACACAACTTTCTCTTACCTTCGGTAATCGAAGGTTGTGTTCTGTGCTTGTCACACTAGATTTTTTGTGCTAATATATATTTAGTTTCCAACTGTACGGTACAGTTAGGGACAATATTAAGTCTCCCCCCATGCGTTTTCTTCTTGTGATTAATTCATTGTTTTTATAAAAGAAAAGAAATATTATATATTTTTTAATGGAAACTCATGGTTCAAACTTAGACAATTTCCAATAGATTTTCATTTTCTTTTATAAAAACAATGAATTAATCACAAGAAGATCACAAGAAAGTCTTTATTGGAAATTGTCTAAGTTTGAACCATGAGTTTCCATTAAAAAATATATAATATTTTTTTTTTTTTTTTAATGAAATAATAAAAGTAGAAAACGCATGGGTGGGACTTAATATTGTTCCTCAATGTACATTCGAATTTCAAGATGTAAAATTTTTTTTTTTTTTTTTTAAAACATTCACACTTTTTTCTCATTCACACTCACACTCACACACACATTCACACAGTCTTTTCGGCAACTTAGGCCATATAAGACTTTGACGATAACCGTTGTAATTAATAAATCAATTTGGTGTTCAGGCATTTCTATTTAAGCCATCTGGTATCCAAATGGCTTAAATAAAATCATCGGTCTGCCTGGGTCCGAACCCGCGACGTTTGGTATAGGAGGTAGGCACGCTACCTACTACGCCAGACCCGGGGGCGATGTAAAATTTATAAGTATGATAAAATATTTATATTTTGATACCAAGGCAACCATTTATCCTATCTTTCCTATGAAATACAAGAGTAAAATGGTCTTCAGAAGATTTCAATGGCAAAATGAGAATATACATTTGAAAGAGCATCTAAAAAATAATTGATTTTTGAATTTAAAAAAAAATCGTTGGAGCAAATTTTGAGAAAATCGAAAAAACTGAAAAAGTGCATTAGTAAAGTACTAGTACTCTTTGACCGATTTTGTTCAAAAGCTTCGTGTCACGTCCCATGGAGGTGCCTAAATTAAATATAAAATTTCAACTTCCTAGCTGTTATCGTTCTTGAGATATTTTGTTCACAGACACACAGAGAGACCATGTCTGGGAAAACTACTTTTGGATTCAGGGGACCTCAAAACGTGTAAATTCGTCAAAAGCCCGACATCGAATTTTTGACATGAATCCAATACTTTCTCTCCATATATATATAAACATATATAGAAAATTGATTATGACATTAATTGTAGTTTGAAAATATATTTTAAATTAATTAAGTTAGAAAATTATCATTACTGTGGTACAAATATTTGAGTTTTACTTTCTCTTATAATGTATATGTTAATATATAGAGAGATAAAGTATTGGATTCATGTCAAAAATTCGATGTCGAGATTTTGACGGATATACACGTTTTGAGGTCCCCTAAATCTAAAAAAGTGGTTTTCGCGACAAGGTCTGCCTGTAAACAAAATAACTCAAGAACGAAAAGATCTAGGATGTTGAAATTTTATATTTAAGTTAGGCACGAAGCTTGTGAACAAAATCGACCAAAGAGTACTAGTACTTTACTAATGCACTTTTTCAGTTTTTTTCGATTTTCTCTAAATTCGCTCTGACGATTTTGATAAAATCAATTATTTTTTAGATTCTCTTTAAAATTTATATTCTCATTTTGTCATTGAAATCTTCTGAAGACCACTTTACTCTTATACTCAATAGAAAATATAGGAGAAATGTTTGCCATGAAGACATAATATAAATAGTTCCTCATACTTTTAAATTTTACATCTTGAAATTCGAATGTACAGTACTGTCGGAAACTAAATATATGTCGATCCAAAAAATCTGGTGTTACAAGAACAGTAAGCTACTTTCTTTTGCCGAAGGGTAAGAGAAAGTTGAGTGCTGTGCGACCATCACCCCAGATTTTTTATATAATTTTGTATATGTTTATATATAACAACTCTATCTGCATCTCGATGGTGTACACCTTGAGATTGCCAATAATGTAAGATCTGATGTTTTTTATAATTTAAAAAATGTTTTATGTTGTTGTATTACAAATATTATTTATGCTCATTTCAGCTCTTAAGAACTGATGATGAATATATTTAAGTAAAACCGAAACGTCTTCTGGGTGGAGATTTTTATTCGATAGAGGGTCTCCTTTTGGCTGACATCCTCTCTTCATGTCTATCATTCGTATCGTTGAACAGCCACTTCTTTCATCAACATCTTTGAGCCCCTTCTTCTTGAAGCTCTTCGATCCAATGAGTAGATTGAGTAAATGCCCTTCTCTCGAGCTGCTTGAATTCTCTTTAGTTTAGTAGAATAAAGATCTTGATGATGGGTATGAAGTCTCTCTCACAAAAATTGAATTTGTTCCTGCTGGTTATCCATCAATTTCTATTTGTAAAGAGATCTGACCTCCCAGATGTGATGAGGAAGTTAAGAAAATAATATTTCCATTCGTTCGTTTAGTATTGAAATATCAGGTCGGTGGAGCCCTCGAGTCTGTCCCTAGCCTCAAAAGGATTGCAATTTGAACCCTCCAGATTATTCCTGGAGAAACTACAACCCTTCTCTGACTCATTTAAACGCATAGAACCCTCTCAAACCCACCCTGAAAGATAGAAAAACATATCAGACTCCCAAAGACATCTTTTCGCAAAACACAAAAAACACTTGAGAACCTGGGCTTTGATCTATCAATCAGATCTGACCGCATCTCCTTATGAATCGATCATGGAAGGAATCAAAGAGAAAATCTCTTATTTTAGCTCTCTGTTTGGATCGTAAATGAACAACAAATCAAGGGTTTCTAACAACAAACGATCTAGCTAATGATTAGAGAAGAGACACCTGAAGCAAACAACAACAAAGACAACGAATATCTAAAAGAGGCCTAGAATGAAAGAAATTCTCGTTGATTTCTCCACTAATAGATTCACGAGGAGGAGGTACAGGTTTGAAATAAAACAAAATCCCTCTCGTTGGCATTTTTAAAAAGAAAAGCAAATTCTATTTAGGGTCAGCTGAAAAAGAAAAAAACATCCTAAAAAAAAAAGGGAATCTGAGCGAAGCTTACTCTGTTCTGTTGGTCCTCGAAGCTCTCGAGATCTGTAACAAAAAGAGAAAGAAATTAGAAATTAGAATTGATATTTATGATATTAGAGGAGGGAGGACGAAGAGGCACTCAATATTTAGACAAAAATATAAGAAAAGGAAATACGGAAAGAAATTTTAATTAATAAATAAAAAAAGGATAAATAGAAAAAATTCAATGCTAATGTCTCTACTTTCCACCAATCGGGGAATGGAAATTCTCTGAAAGGCCCTGGCCCAGTGGCGTAATTTATTTTAGCTCGGCCCCGCCGCACCCTTTTTTCGGAAACCATTCAGGGCCGAAAACGAAATTTTTGCCGCCCTGCGAAAATTTTTTTTATTAAAATTATTTTGCCTTTTTTTGAGGAAAACTAAATTTTTGGCAAGGCCCGGCCCGCGGGTCCCCTACAAGGTCCGGGGTCTCCCCGCATCGCGGGGTTTGCGGGGGTGTACGTTACTCAACGGCCCTGGCCCTGGTGTTTAAGTGTTGGAAATAATAAAAAATATTTACCAGCGAAGGGTTGAGAAGTTGTACGAAGCACCATCCGTCCTCAGCTTTAGCGCGACACTTGACACTGAACACTTAACACTTAATCACTATTGCACTCGAGATACACGCACATCTGAAAAAAAGAAAACATTTATTAGAATAGCTCTTAATTAAAATTGCAGTTGCAAGGAGAGATTTGAAAGAATTAAAATCTGTTCTTATAAAGAGTGAGAACTAAAGCGTTTTGAACTTTAAAGATGATATAGGCCAAATTTAACAAGCACGTTTATTTCAATTTAATATCACAAGTCAGCTCCGAAAATAGCGATCGAAACGACGACAGCCCTGGCTTGTAAGATTAAATAATGTAACACGTTTATAATAATTAAAAATTCAGCAAAACTTGAATTCATGTCATCTCCGCCCATTTACATGCAAAAGGTTAATCATCAATCACCAAAAAGTCAAAAAATGTAGAAAAATTAAAATCTTCTGTCTTTTTATTCCGCAATATTCAAATGAAAAATAATTAAAAAGTAAATTTCAAAGGAATCTAAATGATCGTTTCCCTCCCATTCTTTCTGTTCACAAACACCGATGTATTTTATTATGCACTAAAATGAATTTCTCCTAAATATTTTTACACCTTTACATCTATAATTCTTAATGAACAAATCAAACTAAAAATAATAAATTTATTTACCAGAACGCCGAAATTGTAGAGATCCTGGCCCAGAACGATCGACACCTGTCCTGTTTGTTGCCAACATTAACGCCTCTACCTCTGCCAAGACTAAAAGGTCGTTTGACCAGGCAGAGGGTTGCTTGCCCCTTCGATTGGAACTAGAAAGAAAAGAAGAAAGAGAATTAGATAAATATTTCAATAAATGTAAGTGTGGTTGCTATATCGCCCAACTCCCTCCTTTACTCTTATATTGCATCCGTCTAGATTATAAAAACATTAAGAATTTACTGGAAGTAGAAAAACATTAAGAATTTACTGAAAGCTGCCAATTTCAGATCTAAAATTTCAACATCAATCAGTATGAGTTAGTAAAAAATGATAGCAAGCAAGGAATATTTGATAAAGCGAGTGAAGGATAAACTCCTGCCTAGTAACAAATCCTTCCTTGTATATATATATATATATATATAGGCTATATAGTAAAATTGTGAAAGAGTTTTGCTTTCGTGGTTCGTTGATAGAACATAAAACAATCAAAAGCTTTAAGAATAATTTAAGTTCTATATATTGAATCCTGAGCTTTGTAAAAATTAAAACTGATCTAAATAAAATATTATTTTGAAGTTCTAAATAGTTAAATAAATAGTTAAATAAATGAACATCATCGCCAAGTTAAATATTAATAGAATAACACAAATACATTATACCGTTAAGAAATTGTTAAATTGTAAATTCAGTTTTCAATTAATAGATAATTTTTCAAATAAATTCTGCCATTCGGCATGAATAATAGAAATAAATATTAAATCAACCTATATATAATATACAAATAAAATTAATCCAAAAATTGATTACCAACTTTATTATATTGCGAATAATATATATATATATATATATATATATATATATATATATATTTTAGCTCAAATAATCTAAATAATTGTAAGTACAGGAAGGGAATTTCAATACTTTTGCTATGAAGTCCCAAAATGACAGATCTGTCCTGATTTATGTGCCAGTGAATTCAAATCACAAATATAATACTTACATATTTATAGATGGATGGGTTTAAAACACGTTAGATTATTAAAGAAAATAATTAAAAATAGAAAATAGAAAGAAAATTATTCAACATTAACAGACAACGGCAAGGGATTTTAACATGTCTTGAAAACTATTTGAAATTAATAATCATTTATAAATAAATATTAAGCAACTACCTGAAAAGATAGGATTTGTTTTATTTTAAATGAATTAATATGACAATTAGAAAAAGATCTAACATGTGATTGAATGAATTCTAATATATTTAAGGAACGACTATTAATATTATAGGAATATAAAAAAAAATCAATTAATATGAAACAAGAACAGTAGAATTTACCTTAAGCATGCTTTGATGTAATTAAATAACAAATAATTAAAAAACTTGAATAAATTTGACATTTAATAAAGTGGCAACCAGAAAGAGGACATGGAATGGATATTGAGAAATGGCATTTCACGCTAAATTTTATTCAACTTTGCAGTTTTCTTTAAAAATTAAAATTTTTAGTCGTTAAAAATTATTTTAACTTCAAAAAAGTATTTTAATATTTTTTTAAAAAATTTTCATCCTTTTATTTTAATTTTTTATGTTTAATTAACATTTTTTGAATTTCGCATGCATACAAAATTATTTAAATTTTTCAAATTCACTTTAAAAATTAAAATAAAAGGATGAAAATTTTTTAAAAAAATATTAAAATACTTTTTTGAAGTTAAAATAATTTTTAACGACTAAAAATTTTAATTTTTAAAGAAAACTGCAAAGTTGAATAAAATTTAGCGTGAAATGCCATTTCTCAATATCCATTCCATGTCCTCTTTCTGTTTGCCACTTTATTAAATGTCAAATATATTCAAGTTTTTTAATTATTTATTATTTAATTACATCAAAGCATGCTTAAGGTAAATTCTACTGTTCTTGTTTCATATTAATTGATTTTTTTTTATATTCCTATAATATTAATAGTCGTTCCTTAAATATATTAGAATTCATTCAATCACATGTTAGATCTTTTTCTAATTTTCATATTAATTCATTTAAAATAAAACAAATCCTATCTTTTCAGGTAGTTGCTTAATATTTATTTATAAATGATTATTAATTTCAAATAGTTTTCAAGACATGTTAAAATCCCTTGCCGTTGTCTGTTAATGTTGAATAATTTTCTTTCTATTTTCTATTTTTAATTATTTTCTTTAATAATCTAACGTGTTTTAAACCCATCCATCTATAAATATGTAAGTATTATATTTGTGATTTGAATTCACTGGCACATAAATCAGGACAGATCTGTCATTTTGGGACTTCATAGCAAAAGTATTGAAATTCCCTTCCTGTACTTACAATTATTTAGATTATTTGAGCTAAAATATATATATATATATAGAGTAAGGTGGGGCAAAAGTCCGCAGTTTTTCTTTGGGATTTTTTTTTGACCTTCCTATGAAAGATACAATAAAAATAGGAACATCCCCTGAAAGCCTGGTTAATTCCCTATCTTACATAATTTTTTTGGTTTCCAATTCGGTAGCATAAGAGTAGGAGAGGTATTTAAACAAAAATTTTCATTTGCGGACTTTTGCCCCATCGAGGGGGTAAAAGTCCGCACTAGCGGAGCAAAAGTCCTTAGGTGCAAACAATTGCCCCTGCAGCGAACCCCGTCTCGAACCAGGGTATAAAAAAGACTTAATAAGAAATACATTAGGTATAGGTATGTTTTATGTATTTATTTTATTTATTAGAAATACACAATAGGCCTTATAACAATTAGTCCCCAGTAAGATTGAAGTTCATAATCTGCATATACATTTCGGGTCGTGGTCGTTTCCCTAGGCTCATTAATCCGATAAAATACTAAGTAGGGGTATTAGAAACCCAGAAAATACTAGGTAGGGGTATTAGAAACTCGAATACCATTGGGTGACATTGGTTCCATTGGAGATCCATTGGGCCTTTTGCCCCGTCGAGGCCGCGGACTTTTGCCCCATTTAGCTATTTTCATCGAAGTGTTACAAAAAATTTTTATTGTTAACTGTAGAGAAAAAAAAAGGTTTTAAAATATTTATTTAGGGTTATCAGCTTGCAATCAAAGTCATTAGACAGTTAGAAAAGTGCATGCTGGTACATGTTGCAACCATGATAATTTCCATAAATATTAGATGGAAGGTGACAAAAACATAAATTTGCTCATTGTTAACAATCGGCTTCAAACAAGTTATTGAATTTCGAATCATCATCTGTTCTTGTTGTTAGCAACCTAACAAAGTTGTTTAGAACAACGCCAAGTCTACCGGGGATTTTAAAATGAGGATTCGGACTTTTGCCCCGTGCGGACTTTTGCCCCACCTTACTCTATATATATATATATATATATATATATTATTCGCAATATAATAAAGTTGGTAATCAATTTTTGGATTAATTTTATTTGTATATTATATATAGGTTGATTTAATATTTATTTCTATTATTCATGCCGAATGGCAGAATTTATTTGAAAAATTATCTATTAATTGAAAACTGAATTTACAATTTAACAATTTCTTAACGGTATAATGTATTTGTGTTATTCTATTAATATTTAACTTGGCGATGATGTTCATTTATTTAACTATTTATTTAACTATTTAGAACTTCAAAATAATATTTTATTTAGATCAGTTTTAATTTTTACAAAGCTCAGGATTCAATATATAGAACTTAAATTATTCCTAAAGCTTTTGATTGTTTTATGTTCTATCAACGAACCACGAAAGCAAAACTCTTTCACAATTTTACTATATAGCCTATATATATATATATGGGTGATTCTACGCTATTTGGATTTTTTGTGTCCAGAAACCAAATATACTCTGTTCAATTTAATATTCATGATTTCCTTAGTTGACATTATTTTCGTATCTGTAATGATAAAGGCCAGAAGATATTTTAATTTTTTTGAGTTTTATTAGCACCAGAAGAAATATGTTACCTGAAGAAAGACACTATTGGCAGAATTGTGAAAATTAAGCTAGGAAAGTGACAGACAATTAACTATTTATAATGAAAGCTGAATTAATATTAGAAAAACATACATATTATATCTATAAGATATAAAGGAAACAAAATTTCGTCCCTACCCGTGGGCGGGTATTTTCCCTGACAGAGTTTTTTTTATTCCATTTTTCGGCATCGAAGGCCATTTAGACCCCGCATCTATTTATTTCAATTGGATTGATAGCTAAATCCAATTGAAATAAATTTTTGTCGCATTAGACGGGATGCGAACCCTTGAATGTGCCTGAATAATGACAGCCAAACTAATGACAAAACCACACATTACGTTAAAAAAAAACAATACGCGTCTTTCTTGCCAAAGTTTCGACGTAATTCATGACATTTACATACAATAAACATTGCATTGTACATATGTAGAGTTACTTAACGATAAAATATAAAGAGATTTATTTACCAGAATAAATACTGCATCGACTGGCCCAAACACACTTTATGACAATTCAACAATAACTAAAGCTATATTATTTGAATTATGCTCAACGCCGTTAGCTTGCTTCTTACTTCAGACTGTACTACGCCTGTTATTCATGGCCATTGTTATCCTTTGGCAGTTTTTATGATAAATTTTTATCTTTTAATTTTTCCAGAATAGATGACATCATTTTTGGGTCACGTGAAAACAAGTATTTTTTTTTATAATAACAAATACTTTTAAAATGTATTTTCATTAATTATGTTTTGGGGTTTACTTATGTTTATAATTATGGTAAAAAATATTATGTCAAGTTAATAAATAAATGAATGTCGAACAAAACTAGTAAAAAAACTAGAAATAGGACACCCAGAATACTGACATTTATGACTATTTTCAACTATTAATTCCTAAAATGAAACAGTTATCGTGAATTGACTAAATGGCCCCAATAAAACACGATATTCTTTATTATTTAAGAATACAGTATCAATAATATAATTATTTTAACATATATTTTTTCCACTGACCAATAAAATTCAAATAGCGTAGAATCACCCATATATACAAGAAAGGATTTGTTACTAGGCAGGAGTTTATCCTTCACTCGCTTTATCAAATATTCCTTGCTTGCTATCATTTTTTACTAACTCATACTGATTGATGTTGAAATTTTAGATCTGAAATTGGCAGCTTTCAGTAAATTCTTAATGTTTTTCTACTTCCAGTAAATTCTTAATGTTTTTATAATCTAGACGGATGCAATATAAGAGTAAAGGAGGGAGTTGGGCGATATAGCAACCACACTTACATTTATTGAAATATTTATCTAATTCTCTTTCTTCTTTTCTTTCTAGTTCCAATCGAAGGGGCAAGCAACCCTCTGCCTGGTCAAACGACCTTTTAGTCTTGGCAGAGGTAGAGGCGTTAATGTTGGCAACAAACAGGACAGGTGTCGATCGTTCTGGGCCAGGATCTCTACAATTTCGGCGTTCTGGTAAATAAATTTATTATTTTTAGTTTGATTTGTTCATTAAGAATTATAGATGTAAAGGTGTAAAAATATTTAGGAGAAATTCATTTTAGTGCATAATAAAATACATCGGTGTTTGTGAACAGAAAGAATGGGAGGGAAACGATCATTTAGATTCCTTTGAAATTTACTTTTTAATTATTTTTCATTTGAATATTGCGGAATAAAAAGACAGAAGATTTTAATTTTTCTACATTTTTTGACTTTTTGGTGATTGATGATTAACCTTTTGCATGTAAATGGGCATGTAAATGGGCGAGATGACATGAATTCAAGTTTTGCTGAATTTTTAATTATTATAAACGTGTTACATTATTTAATCTTACAAGCCAGGGCTGTCGTCGTTTCGATCGCTATTTTCGGAGCTGACTTGTGATATTAAATTGAAATAAACGTGCTTGTTAAATTTGGCCTATATCATCTCTAAAGTTCAAAACGCTTTAGTTCTCACTCTTTATAAGAACAGATTTTAATTCTTTCAAATCTCTCCTTGCAACTGCAATTTTAATTAAGAGCTATTCTAATAAATGTTTTCTTTTTTTCAGATGTGCGTGTATCTCGAGTGCAATAGTGATTAAGTGTTAAGTGTTCAGTGTCAAGTGTCGCGCTAAAGCTGAGGACGGATGGTGCTTCGTACAACTTCTCAACCCTTCGCTGGTAAATATTTTTTATTATTTCCAACACTTAAACACCAGGGCCAGGGCCGTTGAGTAACGTACACCCCCGCAAACCCCGCGATGCGGGGAGACCCCGGACCTTGTAGGGGACCCGCGGGCCGGGCCTTGCCAAAAATTTAGTTTTCCTCAAAAAAAGGCAAAATAATTTTAATAAAAAAAATTTTCGCAGGGCGGCAAAAATTTCGTTTTCGGCCCTGAATGGTTTCCGAAAAAAGGGTGCGGCGGGGCCGAGCTAAAATAAATTACGCCACTGGGCCAGGGCCTTTCAGAGAATTTCCATTCCCCGATTGGTGGAAAGTAGAGACATTAACATTGAATTTTTTCTATTTATCCTTTTTTCTTTACTAATTAAAATTTCTTTCCGTATTTCCTTTCCTTATATTTTTATCTAAATATTGAGTGCCTCTTCGTCTTCCCTCCTCTAATAGCCCCCATTATTTACACACATACAAATGCATAAATATCAACAAAATATATAAAATTTTATCTTTTTCTAATTTCTAATTTCTTTCTCTTTTTGTTACAGATCTCGAGAGCTTCGAGGACCAACAGAACAGAGTAAGCTTCGCTCAGATTCCCTTTTTTTAGGATGTTTTTTCTTTTTCAACTGACCCTAAATAGAATTTGCTTTTCTTTTTAAAAATGCCAACGAGAGGGATTTTGTTTTATTTCAAACCTGTACCTCCTCCTCGTGAATCTATTAGTGGAGAAATCAACGAGAATTTCTTTCATTCTAGGCCTCTTTTTAGATATTCGTTGTCTTTGTTGTTGTTTGCTTCAGGTGTCTCTTCTCTAATCATTAGCTAGATCGTTTGTTGTTAGAAACCTTTGATTTGTTGTTCATTTAGGATCCAAACAGAGAGCTAAAATAAGAGATTTTCTCTTTGATTCCTTCCATGATCGATTCATAAGGAGAAGCGGTCAGATCTTATTAATAGATCAAAGCCCAGGTTCTTAAGTGTTTTTTGTGTTTTGCGAAAAGATGTCTTTGGGAGTTTGATATGTTTTTGTATCTTTGAGGGAGCTCTATGGGTTTAAATGAGTCAGAGAAGGGTTGCAGTTTCTCCAGGAATAACCTGGAGGGTTCAAATTGCAATCCTTTTGAGGCTAGGGACAGACTCGAGGGCTCCAC
>JAKCPI010016156.1:0-36165 GCA_023213315.1 Euborellia annulipes
AGTATATAAATAAAATCCAAAAATGGCCTCCGTAGCCGAAAGGAAAAAATTAAATAAAAAAAAAAAAAACCTTTGATATAGTTTTTATTTTTTATTCAAATTTCTATTTGAAAGTAATATAATAATATAAAATATTTTTTAAAAGCCCTCGGGCTTGACGTAGTTGTTAACGCGCCTGCCTTGTATACCAAGGGACGAGGGTTCGAATCCCAAGCAGTCCGATGATTTTATTTAAGCAATTTGGAAACCAAATGGCTTAAATAAGAATGTCTGGACCCCTTGATATATTTACAAATAACGGGTATCGTTTAAAGTCTTAAATGGCCTAAGTTGCCGAAAAGACTGTGTGTATGGGTATATGAATGTGAGTGTGAATGAAAAAAAGTGTGAGTGTATAAAAAAAAAAATTTAAATATGAATAAATAAAAGTCCTCTTGCTTAATTAATTACAATAATACAAATGTACAAATTCTTTTTTTTACTTTGGCATCGAAGATCAAAGGGTCAACGAATTGTACCTATTTAAGCTACAGGAAGCCAATCTCTTGTCAAATGGAATGAACTCGCACTGAAGAGTTGCAAGATCGAAATCTGTTTGCTCTCTCTCTCTCTCTCTTTTCATCTTATTTGTTTTAGGATTAGTTGGCTCTTTTTGGTAACAGTCGACCAGGAAAAGAATCCATCGAAAGGGGATGCCAAGTCTTTCTTTTACATTCCTGAATTAAAAAGGTCTCATTCTAAGCAATATCAGATTTCAAGTTAAGTGTTTCATTCTGATTTAATTAAAATTTTAACGCCACATTGCGAGAATTTTATTGTAAATTGGACTGTGGTGAGTGAAAATGTTGTTGCCATTTAATGTAATTTCTTCTTGCATTAAATATTTTAACTTTTTTTTTGTAATTATACGTACAACAACTATTCTTATCTTTATAAATTTATACTAATATAAAACCCACCAAGCATCTAATAATAATAGCTATTATATTTCATATATTAATAATATTTTCATGAAGGAATTTTTTTGAAACAACAATTTAGGTCTTTGAGATTGAGATACAAAAGGATCTGAAAATATATAAAAAATCTTTAGGCCCCTATATAAAATAAATAAATACTTTGGTACAGGCTAGAATTTTAAAATAATTGACTCAAAACCTTCGTGTAATTTCTTTAGACTTATTACCTCGAGAAACAATTTCATTTTGGGACCATAAATAGTATATATTTAAAATTTGAAAAAAATCGTTAAAGCCGTTTTCGAGAACTGATACGCTATATATAAACAAACGTACCATTACATTACTCGTTTAATAGTATAAGATAAGATAAGATTAAAAAGTAAAAAAATGAATAAATAATAATTTAAAATCGTCGTTGAATGTCTATTAGTCCAGTCATTTTAGGTTTTATCTGCGGAAAAATTCCTAGTGAGCTGAATTTTTGTATACACCTTTATTACGGCGTTGTAATGAAGATGTGAAAAATCGACATTGATATCATGCCGGCTAAAAAAGTTATAAAGGTCAAAAGGTCACGAAAATCAGTTTTTCGCAAATATCTCGCAATCTATTGCTCAGAGGTCAATAAAGGTCATTATAAAAATTATTTGTCGTAAAATTGTCTACAAAAAATGTCTCTTGCATTTTTCTGTAAAATTAACCGTTTTTGAAGTAGAGCGCTGAGAAGGCGACCATATTATGACTAGGGCTCGAATTTCGCCCTATTTGCCTTTTTTTAATTTATGGCGATAATTTAGGCCAATATGATATGTATACGTTTCATGAAATTCATGAAATTCTGAATAAAATAAGAGGCATTTGTTAGTGCCTATAATGCCTATTTTGGCCGATTCTGAGCATTGATGCCTATTTCATCTATAGATGAAATAGGCATTTATATATAAATGCCTTTTTTAGTGCCTATTTTAAGTTCAAATTTCAATTTTTTACGAGCTATACATAGCCTAAATTTGTAAGGGGGAGGTGAAAAGGGAAGGGGATCCTTTTTCGGGACTCACAATATTATCTCAGGGAAAAGGAGATGAAGGGGTTCAAGGTCGAGAGAACCAAATTTGAATATATTAACAAAACTATTTATTGAATCAAGAAACACAAAATGATATGTACAAAGATAAATGATTATCCGGAACTCTTGAGACACTCTGGATATCTTCAATCGACAGGATACAAGAGTCACGGATATCTTCAGTAAGGGAGAACGCGCGGAGGTCTTCTCTAACGCGCGGAAAAAGAGGTCTTCTCTAACGCGCGGAGATCTTCTCTAAGCGGGGAACGCGCGGCGGTCTTCTTTAAGAGGGGGGACGCACGGAGATCTTCTCAAACGCACGGAGATCTTCTCAAACGCACGGAAATCTTCTCTAACGCGCGGAGATCTTCTCTAAGCGGGGAACGCGCGGCGGTCTTCTTTAAGAGGGGGGGCGCACGGAGATCTTCTCAAACGTACGGAGATCTTCTCAAACGCACGGAAATCTTCTCGAACGCGCGGAGATCTTCTCTAACGCACGGAGGTCCCGGATGTCTTCTGCGTTGGCACTGGTGCGCGGCGGAGAGCTGAAGTGGCACGTAGCGCACTAGCGGCTTAGGAGGGGGGTAAGACTAAGACGGCACGAGAGCGCGCTTTAGCCCCGGAGGGTGAAGGCTGGTACGGCAAGTAGCGCGTATTCGCCGGGGGGGGTGACAGCTTGTACGGCAAGGAGCGCGTACTCGCCCGGGAGACTGGAGACTGGTACGGCAAGAAGCGCGTACTCGCCACGTGACCAAAAGTCTGGCTTATGCGGGGGTATCCCGATTTAGCCCAGTGTCACTGGCGGCGAGTCTCCAGAAAGACTGTCGAAATGGGGTGGGAATGGCCCTTTTATAGCCCTAAGGCAGGAGCAACTCGAAGAGGGGATGAGAGTCGTAGCGGGGGTTGTGCTCCTATTGGCCCAGGGCGTAGCTTGTAAGTAGAGTGGGAGATGCTGGCACTGGTACCAGTGCTGCCCCCAGGATTTTGATTACGGAGCGCATTGGAACTAAAGTCCCACTTGCTCGTTCCTTGAGAGTGTCGTAGCGAGGAGGGGGTAGTTTTGAGTCTAGTGGCGGCGGCAGCGTAAGGTGCTGCCCTCGAGAGCGTAATTACGGGGAGTTTTAGAACTAAATGAATTCCTTACTTGTTACAATCTCCCCCTCAGGACCATGAAATCGTCCCGATCATGGTCCTGGATTACTAGTGGATGTTTTCTTTCGAGGACGTCTTCTTCGTCGAGGTGGTTGTAGGGGTATGACTTTTCTTTCTGCTGAGGTGAGCAGATGACTAGCATAATCGGCACAGCGTTCATCTGGTATCTCCCCCTGGAGGAGAGCTGTACCGATAGCGTAGACACTGGCGTCGGTTCCTGGCGTGAAAGTAATTTGCTCACTGTGGTTAGGTAATGGCGGCGGACCGTAGGCATAGTCATCTTCATATTCCGGTACCTCCATTTCCTGACAAATGGCTTGAAGCTGGACCGTTGCAGGTCTAGCTTTTGGCAAGAAGGGGTACCGTTTTTCTGGCTGATTGTCGAACCAATATTCCTGTTTTTTCAGGTATAGCAGGAGACCTGAATCTTCAATGAAGTCGACTCCAAGTAAGGTCTTGTTCTCACGTTCATTTGTAAAGGCGAGGAAAGTAGTTTCAGTCGTCCGACCTTGGAGGCAAACTGGCACTTTGATGGCTAGCATACTCGTCACTCGGTCGGTTCCATCGGCAAGGGTAGTGCGTACTGAGGTAGGGGAAGCACTGAATCCTTGACGGAGGAGAGCGTCGTAGAGCGATTTACTTGCCAAACTACTAGATGCGGCAGTATCGATAATGGCTTCTTCCGGGATTCCGGCAATGAGGACATCTACTCGGGGTCGTTCTCGTGGTCTTATCTCCGGTTGAATGGGCCAAACATCTAAGGCGGCGGTCGACGAGGTGGTTGGATTGCATACAGGACAGTTTTTCCGAAAGACTCCTGTTTTGCCACATCCAAAACAATAGACCGAAGAAGGATCTCTTTTGATGCTGGTGCTAGGCGTACTGGGCTGTGTTGGTTTGACACTAGCCGTGGTAGTGGGTTCACTTGAGGAATTATTTTGTAGAGCCCGCTTTCTTTTTTGACATTCGTCAACTGTGTGTCCGTGACAGAGACAAAATGCACATTTAGTCCTGGGCACCGAGTTGTCACGTTTTGTAGTGGGGAGGTTCGTCTGTTTGAGTTGAGACTTTTCTTTTTCACTGAGCTCGATTGCTCGTGCCTTGACGAGGAGCTCGGAAAAACTTTTTATAGTTTCCCGGGGTATCCGGTCTCTCAACTCGAAACGTAGTCGGCCATACACGAGATCGATTTGATGTTCTTCACAGAGGGCAGGTGTAAGTTGAGCGAGACGGGCCTTCTGGATAGTAATGTATCGATCCGTGGTGATTTTGGTTGTCTGCTCGTCTGTAATCACCTCAGTGAAGATCTGGTGATTGGGTTTTCGTGGGGAGAAGGCTTCTTGAAGACTCGTTTTGAAGTCCTCCCAAGTTTTAATTTGTTGGCGGCTTCCGAGCCACCACTGGTTGGCGTTACCCGTGAGGAATAACGGTAATGCCGTTAAAGCTTCGGCATCGGACGTTGCAGAGATTTCTTTGAATAGCGAGGTGGCCGTGAGAAATTCCTCTACTGCAGCGCTGGATTCAGTGCCATCGAACCGAGCGGTGCAGTTGGAGAAGTGCGGTCTGTTTGTTGGTACGGTTGCTGGTGTTGTAGGCTGGAGACGCTGGAGCAACGTCATAAATTGCTCTTCGGACAACTGGACGGACATCCTCGGATTCAATCTCGGACTTCGGCGGAGAATTTTTGTTTCTTATTCAATCAAGAGTTCAAGTAATAGTTTGTTTGGTTTCTCGAGCCTCTAGTTGGGCGCCAATTGTAAGGGGGAGGTGAAAAGGGAAGGGGATCCTTTTTCTGGACTCACAATATTATCTCAGGGAAAGGGAGATGAAGGGGTTCAAGGTCGAGAGAACCAAATTTGAATATATTAACAAAACTATTTATTGAATCAAGAAACACAAAATGATATGTACAAAGATAAATGATTATCCGGAACTCTTGAGACACTCTGGATATCTTCAATCGACAGGATACAAGAGTCACGGATATCTTCAGTAAGGGAGAACGCGCGGAGGTCTTCTCTAACGCGCGGAGATCTTCTCTAAGCGGGGAACGCGCGGCGGTCTTCTTTAAGAGGGGGGACGCACGGAGATCTTCTCAAACGCACGGAGATCTTCTCAAACGCACGGAAATCTTCTCTAACGCGCGGAGATCTTCTCTAAGCGGGGAACGCGCGGCGGTCTTCTTTAAGAGGGGGGCGCACGGAGATCTTCTCAAACGTACGGAGATCTTCTCAAACGCACGGAAATCTTCTCGAACGCGCGGAGATCTTCTCTAACGCACGGAGGTCCCGGATGTCTTCTGCGTTGGCACTGGTGCGCGGCGGAGAGCTGAAGTGGCACGTAGCGCACTAGCGGCTTAGGAGGGGGGTAAGACTAAGACGGCACGAGAGCGCGCTTTAGCCCCGGAGGGTGAAGGCTGGTACGGCAAGTAGCGCGTATTCGCCGGGGGGGGGGTGACAGCTTGTACGGCAAGGAGCGCGTACTCGCCCGGGAGACTGGAGACTGGTACGGCAAGTAGCGCGTATTCGCCACGTGACCAAAAGTCTGGCTTATGCGGGGGTATCCCGATTTAGCCCAGTGTCACTGGCGGCGAGTCTCCAGAAAGACTGTCGAAATGGGGTGGGAATGGCCCTTTTATAGCCCTAAGGCAGGAGCAACTCGAAGAGGGGATGAGAGTCGTAGCGGGGGTTGTGCTCCTATTGGCCCAGGGCGTAGCTTGTAAGTAGAGTGGGAGATGCTGGCACTGGTACCAGTGCTGCCCCCAGGATTTTGATTACGGAGCGCATTGGAACTAAAGTCCCACTTGCTCGTTCCTTGAGAGTGTCGTAGCGAGGAGGGGGTAGTTTTGAGTCTAGTGGCGGCGGCAGCGTAAGGTGCTGCCCTCGAGAGCGTAATTACGGGGAGTTTTAAAAGAAAAAGAACTAAATGAATTCCTTACTTGTTACAAATTTAAAATTTTTTTGAATTATCAAGAAAATATTTCAAGGGGGGGGGGGGTAAAGGGAGTAATTTCCCCCCCCCCTTCCCCGATATTTGGGAAAAATATTTTTTTCGAAAAAAAATTTATTTTTCATGTAAAAAATTTTAAAAATTAGTAGGCCTACTTAAAAATTTGATTTGTATTTATATTCTAGCAAACAAGTACAGAATGCGCCTTTAAATTACCGAAATTAGGCAAAAAAAATTGTGTGCTATGCAACCAGTCACACCAGATTACCAAAAATAAGACATCAATTTTTTAAATTTTTTTATATTATTTCTTAAATAATGCCTTTTAAGTGCCTATTTTTACAATAAATGCCTTTTTAAGAGCCTATTTTAATAATTTTTAGTGCTTAGTTGCCTGCCTATTTTAAAGATTTTCAGTGCCTATAAATCCGATCCCTAATTATGACGATGCACTAGTTTCCTCACCACCTTCGAGGTAAAATGCAGGGCGCGTTTTTTTTTTTTACATGGTTTCCCCCGTAGGCATAATCCATGATATGTAATAAGAGGTTTTTTACTTTCTCTTACCTTTATATATATGTTATATATATAGAGAGAGAAAGTATTGGATTCATGTCAAAAATTCGATGTCGAGATTTTGATGGATCTTCACGTTTTGAGGTCCCCTGAATCCAAAAAAGTGGTTTTTGCGACATGGTCTGTCTGTGTGTCTGTGTGTCTGTGTGCAACGGTGGTCTGTCTGTCTGTCTGGGTGGGTGTCTGTGATCAAAATATCTCAAGAACGAAAAGAGCTAGGAGGTTGAAATTTTATATTTAAGTTAGGCACCCCCTGGGACCGGGACACGAAGCTTTTGATCAAAATCGACCAAAAAGTACTAGCACTTTACTGATTCACTTTTTCAGTTTTTTTCGATTTTCTCAAAATTTGCTCCAACGATTTTTTTTTAAATTCAAAAATCAATTATTTTTTAGATTCTCTTTAAAATGTATATTCTCATTTTGTGATTGAAATCTTCTGAAGACCACTTTACTCTTGTACTCCATAGGAAAGATAGGAGAAATGGTTGCCATGGTATCAAAATATAAATATTTTCCCATACTTATAAATTTTACATCTTGAATTCAAATGTTCCGTACTGTCGGGAACTAAATATATGTCGACACAAAAAATCTGGTGTGGCTGGGGCTGAATTCAATTGTACCCTACTGTCGGGAACTAAATATATGTCGACACGAAAAATCTGGTGTGACAAGCACAGTACACAACTTTCGATTACCGAAGGTAAGAGAAAGTTGTGTGCTGTGCGCCAGTCACACCAGATTTTTTTATTTACGAGTGAATAATTTTTTATTTGAATACAGAAAAATACAGAAAAATTAACTCTAGTATATAATTTTTTTTTTTTTTTTATCATTCATTGTCGATATTTTCAGTTTCTGTGTCATTAACAATTGCTGGCAAAACGTCGAGTGGACTTATTCCTATATTTAAATCGACATCTTCATCATTTTCATCATTGGTTGACTCTGCGTTTAAGCATAACTGGCCAGGGCAATGTCCACAAACTTTTGAACATCTTAATCCAATTTTTTTGCATCCACATTTGCCGTCGCAACCTTGTGTACAATTACAGAAGATTGTGTTTAGTAGATTATCGGGTGCTGGTGGTAATAAAGTTGTTATTGGCTGTAGTATAATATTTTTTAACTCCCAACCCCACTGTTTTGGATCAATTTCTCTTCCTAGCCAGGTTTGTATTTGATAATACACTCGATAAATATGCTGTTGAGCTGCTGAAGAAGTAGGTGGTAATAATGGAAATTTCACAGCTGTACTGTGCCTTGTTAGTTTAGCAAAGCTACAGTATCTGTAATTATCTATCGAAAGTTCAGATTTTGGAGCACCGTACATTGCTAGTAGAAAATGTGTTCCAGCATTGACAATGACATCTCTAGAGCAATTTTCTTGTTGGAATATTTCTGCAGAATTGTTTAAATCGGGTCTTTTTTCAAACATCTTCATGATTTTCATCAATTTTCCTTTCCCAAAAAGTGTGAAGTTGTATCACATCCGGTCATGGCATGTAGAAACAGAATATTTTTCTTGCAATGTGGATATTTGTTGAGGCTATCAGTCGAGTAGTAAGACATTTTGCTCCCCTCTGCCCCCTCCTATAGGATGCCAGGGGGGGGGGGGCAATGTACCCATGCCCCCCCCCCAGTTCCGGCGCCTATGAGCAGTAGCACAGAAACATCTGCCAGTCGAGGTCGTTTGAGGCATTCACGGGCACGAAATGTCCTGTCTTTACTAGTATGTAAAAAAAAGCGCTGCATTCTACCTTGAAGGAGGTGAGGCATCGTGATAATATAGTCGCCTTCTCAGCGCTCTACTTCAAAATCGGTTAATTTTACAGAAAAATGCAAGAGACATTTTTTGTAGACAATTTCACGACAAATAATTTATATAATGACCTTTATTGACCTCTGAGCAATAGATTGCGAGATATTTGTGAAAAACTGATTTTCGTGACCTTTTGACCTTTATAACTTTTTTAGCCGGCATGATATCAATGTCGATTTTTCACATCTTCATTACAACGCCGCAATAAAGGTGTATACAAAAATTCAGCTCACTAGGAATTTTTCCGCAGATTGGGGTTTAAAATGCCTAAAATGACTGGACTATAATTAAAAATGTACTAAAAAAAAAATACAGAGGTTTGAGAAGCTAAAATAACTTCTCTCTGTTTAAATCCTACTTAATAATTTTAATGTGATTATTTTACCTTAAATGAAGAGAATGAGCAGAGAAGGGAGAATTTAACTTACCTGAAAACAAAAGAGAAAAAATAAAAATTAATTTTTATAAATTAATCAATAAGTGGAGGGAGAGCATCTTGAATTTTAAATATTTGCTTATTACTTCTATAGGCGGTTGCACAAGCAAACGCAAACTTGACAAGCATGCATGTGCAATCTTTTTATTATAGCATGCACAAATTCTCTTCGGCACAAGCATGTTTGTGCAAGCAACAGCTTATGTCGAAAATTAACCTAAAAATGTTATTTATTCGAAGATAACAAGGAATACTCACTTGCTTTGAACAGAGACACAATAAATATTAATATTTAATTTGAAATTTTTAAATGAATTAATATATATATTAAATAAATATCAAATATCAAGACCACTATAAAATAGCGGAGTGTTTTGCTTGCGCAAATATGCTTGTGCATGATTAAAATTCAATCGAGCATCAAGCGGCTTGCACAATTAAAATGCTTGAGCAAAATTCAAAAACAGACGTCACAGTTTGCTTGTACAAAAAGATTGCACGTGCATGCTTGTCAAGTTTGCAGCGACCTTAAGGATTAGATGTTCGCTTCATGGACGAATTATTTAAATTGTATTAGCTACCATTTTATTGTACATGACAAATAACCTGAGATATCGAATAGAAAATAATAACTTATAATTAACAATCTTTTTCTCTAGTTACATGTCTTTTAAAAACAACCAAAATAGATGGGCGTCTTTTTTTTAAAGAGAGAGAGATGGGGAGAATTCGACGCCACTCTGGAATATCCTGCAGGAAATTCCCAAACTGGCTCCAAATAAATCAACGACCTGTTTTCCTTCTAATAATCCATAAATTCCAATATTTTCTCCCAAAGAGAGAGATGGTGCTTTAAAAACAAACTAAAGAGCTTCCCCCCCCCCCCACCCTCTAGAGCGTGGATATTTTCTGCAAACAAAGTTTATATGAATTATTTTGTAAATATACTTTAAAATAGAAAAAAAAAATATTTTTAAATAATTAAAAAATAAATCAAATTAACGACGGAATGTGTCTATGAAAAATTGATGAACCGGAATCGTGAAGGGAGCCTCTATTGAATTAATTAAACTTCTTTATACAAACCCGAGTAAAAATAATTAAAAATGATCGAGGGATACACACGCAGGTCTGCATAGTGAACCTTGAGGGACACACAGGGATACACACGCCCACACCAGGGACACACATTTTTCTTCACTTTCTATCTACTGTGTGTGTCTCTGGTGTGGGCGTGTGTATTCCTGTGTGTCCCACAAGGTTCACTATGCAGACCTGGTGCGGGCGTGTGTATCCCTAGATCATTTTTAATCATTTTTACTAGGGAGATTAAGTCTACATCTTCAGAATGAATATTAGTCACCAGTAGCGGATTAAGGACGTCTAGGGGGCTCCTTGGTATTGTATATGCAACTATTTTTTGACCGAAACTTCATCATAGATCCTTCATTACATAGGACCACATTAACGATTATACAGCTATACCGGTTTATCCACATCTTGTAATATCTATAAGACTAAACGCACACCAATCGAGCAAAATCGTTTTCGAACAAAATGTTTTGTCCATGAGCAAAACGTTTTGCTCGATCCCAACTCACATCGATCGCGCCAAAACGTTTTCGGACAAAACAATTTGTTCGATGATGTCGAATCATGCCTAATTGTGTTTTGTCTATTCAGTGTGCGTTGATCCATAGAAAAGCATTGAAAAAACAGTTTTAGGCAAAAATGTTTTGTTCGAAAACGTTTTTGCTCGATTCCGATAGATGCTTTAGCACTCCCCCTATCCCCAAAAAAAAAAAATAATATTCAATCCCAATGTATAGTAGCGCTAATGATAATGATATTTTTATTAAATTTAGTGAAAAATTTGAATAACTTTACAGTGTTTAACAAAATCAAATGTCCACAAAATCCTTAATCGAAATATACTGTAATTATTGATACATTTTAAACTATTAAATGAAATATCCTAAAAAAATATCCCCATATATGGATCCTGTTACGCATTAGTGTGTCAAGCGCCAGCTACCGAGTTTTGAGAAAATTAACATTAAAGTTTTTTTGTTTTCATTGGATTATATATAATTTTTTTTGACAATTGTGCAAGTAACATTAAATATAAATTCTTTTAGGACATATTTCATAAAAAATACTATTAATTATAGCATTTGAAACAATATTCCGTGCTTAACTCAATTTTTAATTTTTTTGGCGCTTGACACACTAATGCATAACAGGGTCCATATATAAAGGTCTATGATTCTTTTTATTTTATCTTTTTTTTTTTTTAATTTTTGTGGGATGGAGAGGGGGCCTCACTCAATTTTTGCCCCTACCTAACTTTTTTTTATTTATATACGTACCGCCTGTTTTTGAGTGGGCTTGAAGAAATTTAAAAAAATAAAATAAAAAACATGAGATTTAAAAATTCTTTCTTTTTTTCTCGCTTTTGTTCTTTTATTTGATTTCATAAAATTTAATTTACAATTCGTTCTTTTTCTTTGATAATTATGATGATGATAATGAATAAAAACAAAAAGGAAGGAAAAGAGAGAGAGAGAGAGAGAGAGAAAGGTCACATGTTGTTTTAATTAATTAGAGTGGCACCATTTCACTCTATTATATTTGCAAAAATAAAACAGAGAGAAAAATAATATTTTTGCTTTTTCTATTCAAATGAAAAAACAAGCCAATATTTTTTTTTTTTTTTTTTTGAATTTGTGAACCCCATAATGGTGGAAGCGGAAGATAGGGGAGTGGGGGGTATTCGGTTGAAACCTCTTTCGGATTTAAAAATTATATGCGTTTAATGATAGGTGACAAAAAATGGAAAAACCTTTTCACCCTCTCCTAAAGATGCTTACAAAAAGAAATTTATGAATTTCTTCTTACAAGGGACCAGAACGGCACTGACAAGTAAACACAATAATAGTAACACATAATAATACATAACAATAATAATAATAACACAAATTGAACACAAATAGAGAGACACACAGACAGACAGACAGACCATGTTGAGAAAACCACTTCAGGGGGCCTCAAAACGTGTATATCCATCAAAATCTCGACATTGAATTTTTGACATGATCGCAATACTTTCTCTCTATATTTTAACACATATAAGAGAAATTAAAAATCAGCCACTTCTCTCTCTACACTCCAAATTTATTGGAAATATTTTGGTCCTACTTGTCTTTGTTTCGAATTTTCTCTATTTCTAATATCCCCTCAGTTTATGGAATGGCTTCTCATGTCGTTTTATAATTCCGAAATATTTGCCAATAAATTATTTAAATAGAGTAGAAAGCAGTCGCTGATTTTTTCTCCATAAACTTAATATTTGAGTAATGTAATTTCTATTTTCAATTTAATTTTCCTTTTAAAAGAATATGACCAAATTAAATGTACAGTGAGCGCCACAATTAAGTCCCCACTTGATAGCTTTAGCCTTAAGTATATGGTGTATAGTGAAATAATTTTAACGACCGAAAAAGTAAAACGTAAAATCTGGTACAGATCATTTTATTTTACCTTTTTAAATTTAAAATTATTTCACCATTTATCATATTCCATACCATATACTTAAAGCTAAAGCTATGAGGTGGGGACTTAATTGTGGCGCTCACTGTACTCACTCTTTGGACTCAAGTCCAAAGCAGAACTTGAAGCCATGAACACAAATTAAGGTATTTACCCTCCAAATAGTTTATGTACCATATAACATAAAGGGGAGTGTTCCTCAGACCTTTGGGAACCCCACCCTCCCTTAAATTCGCTACTGAAGTGAAAATACAGGATGTCCCAAAATGAAAGAGGATTTCAATTTCGTATTACAGACAAACTATGAAAGAGAGAAACACATTGCGCATGTCACTGGATAGAGGAAGGTTCAAAGTTTTGACACTACATCATATACTACGTACATCATACACTCAACATGAGCGCCATGTGTTGCTCGAGAAACATCGAAACGGTAGTCCATTTCATTCCATACACGCATCAACTGGTCCTTGTTTATTGAATTGACAGCTTCAATAATTCGATTTCGCAGATCTTGAAGAGTAACTGGCATAGGTAGGACAAACACTGTCTCTTTTATGTACCCCCACAGAAAAAAATCACAGGGAGTAAGATCTGGGGACCTGGGAGGCCAGAAACAATGAGCAAGGTCTTCTTGTGCACCTCTCCCAATCCAACGTTGTGGAATGGTGTTGTTGAGATAACGCCGTAACTCATGGTGAAAGTGAGGCGGGGCCCCATCTTGAATGAAAATGAAGTCATTTGAATCTTCATGAAGTTGAGGAAACAACCAGTTTATAAACAAACAACAGCGCTGCTGTGTCAAAACTTTGAACTTTACTCTGATCCAATGACATGCGCAATGTGTTTCTACCTTTCATAGTTTGTCTCTAATACGAAATTGAAATCTGCTCTTTCATTTTGGGACACCCTGTATTAATGTGAAAATAAGGTTAATCATCGGACTGTATGGGATCCGAACCAACACCTCTTTGTTTTGATGGCTATCAATATCGATATTGTCACGAGTGTCAACCTTAGGAGAGAACCAATAAAAAATTAAAATCTTAAATTGTTAAAAATATATCAAAGGGGAGTATTTCCGATCCCTTCCTCTCTCCTTTTATACATTTCTGACAGCCTAGAAGCAGTGGCGGATCCAGAGGTGTTTCTCGGGGGGAGAAGGGGGGGTAATCTGGAGTGACTGGTCGCGCAGCACACTATTTTTTCTTAATTTCGGTAATTTAAAGGCGCATTCTGTACTTGTTTGCCAGAATATAAATACAAATCAAATTTTTAAGTATTAATTTTTAAAATTTTACATTAAGAATACATTTTTTTCGAAAAAAAGCATTTTTTTCAAATCTCAGGGGGGGTAATTACCCCCTTTAACCCCCCCCCCCCCCCTTGTATCCGCCCTTGCCTAGAAGACTGTTATATTCCAAATCCATTAATAGAGAGATGTTTTAAAGAAGAGGACATAATTTTCCTGTTCGTATTGTAGGACAATAAATAAAATAAACTTTGAGAATACAGATGGCCAAAGATTAATTAATAAAAAAAAGTCTACAAAATGATAGAAATTTTATCTGAAAAATCAAATATTCTAAAAAAAAAAAAATAAAAATAAAAAAGGAAGAATCTTGAATGAAAGGGGTGAGAGTGACGACCTCTGACACACGGTTGGGAGGATCCACCCAACCTTGTACACGCACGCACACATAGAACAAAGAAGGGCCCCCCAATGCATTCGGGCGCGTGAGCAAGCAAGCGAATCACCGAGCGAAATAAAATTTAATTATCCTATCCGCGGGAATAAATGATGCCATGTGTGAAATACACTTTGGGAGAAAGAGGAGGGAGTGAGGGGAGTGAAAAAAAAAATGAAACCAACTTGGTATAAAACATTTGCTAAGGCTTACCCCAAATATATAGCTATATATATTTAAATTTAAAAAATATACACTCTCACACACCAACACCAAATAAAAACTCAAGTTAAAAAATCCATGAAATCTCCTTTAATACTTTGAGACTTTGATGCTTTGGATTTTTTTTTTTTGAATAATTTTATTCAGAGCAAAGTTTATTTTTTATTTTAAAATAAAAAAAAATACAAAATGTGAAAATAGGTATTATGGATTAATAAGTATTATCAGTGGCCTATGAGTTTGAGTACAGTACTGTAAATAATCACTATCATTGGCTGCTATCTGGCCAATTAGAAGACAGTAACCAAAGAAATTAAATTAAAAAAACTCTCTTATAAACTTCTTAACTTTTTCTTATGACAACCCCCTTTCACCCGAGAAAATTTTAAACCAGCTCCAATCGTATCATAATAATAAAGGCTCAGAGTAGGGATGGAAAAGGCCATTTCAATTTTGGAATCGACTTGATATTTTTCGATTCTTGGAATCAATTAATGATTTCTGAAAGTCGACTTTTTAAAAACTCTATAATTCCTTCTTAGGAGATATTCAATAAATATTAAATATATTTCAATTGGAAGATTTTCGCTGGATAAGATGTATAGGAAAGAACTGGAGAATAAAAACCAGCAATTGATGGACCCTCTCACATCATCTTTAATTGGCAAATATTTCGACTGGCATTACGCCTAGTCATCATCAGTGCAAACAAATGATTTCGCTTGCACTTGCGTCTGACCCCTGCTTCTCCGAGAAATTTTAAAATAAACCTCAACCATTGTTTGACACGGGCCCTCCACCAAATCATTTGTTTGCACTGATGATGACTAGGCGTAATGCCAGTCGAAATATTTGCCAATTAAAGATGATGTGAGAGGGTCCATCAATTGCTGGTTTTTATTCTCCAGTTCTTTCCTATATTAAATATATTTATTTATTTATTTATAATAGGCCTATAAGATTTATTAAGTAACCGAACATTAAAATAAAATATGAAAGTTTAGTATCAATATTAAAATTGAGGAATTAAGAATGCCACATATCTTCACTAACTGATCTTAGAAAGCGTGTTGATTGGTGTGTTATGTGTAGGTTTTAAAAGAAAGATGAAAGTCTATCAATGAAAACGTTACAAACTTTATCACCATCTTGTAAGAAAAAAGTCGAAGTCGTCCAGTGATAATCGATTCTAATCGACTTGAAAGAGTTTCAACTCGATTCTAAAAAGTCGATTATTTTCAGTAAAAGATCGATTCTTGGCTAAAGTCATAGTCGATCTTTCCATCCCTACTTTCAATGATATTAAAAATATTTTAAAATAAAAATAAAAATTATCCAGCAATTTTTTGTTTTGCGGACCATTTGGCGCCCCTTTGTGAGTAGCGCCCGGGGCATGATGACACCCCTTGCCCCCCTCCCCTCGCTACGCCACTGACTATAGGCTAATTTTATTAAATTAATCACAAATTCATATTTTTTTTTCTAAATACATCTATCAATACCAAACTCCTGGCAGCAAGTTTTGAAGATCTTAGAGATATTTCTCAGCTGTATGTTTCTGGCAGCCGAAGGAGGCAGGGAGTATTTTATAATAAAAAAATTTCCAATAGCCTATGTTATTTTATTGAAAAAAAAATCCTAGATCTATAGAAAAAAATTCTATTTAAAATAAATGAATACATGTCCGGGAAACCATTCATTTCACTCTTTATACATTAATATATATAAATAAATAAAAATATCTAAAAAAAAAAATTGTATTTCTATTTTCATGTATTTTATGAAATAACATATTATATATTATACTAATTACATTAAAAAAAAAAAAAAATTCAAATTGAATTTTTTTTATCCTCTGGCCTTTCTTTTCAGCGCATCCGTGTGACAGAATAAAATAACATTATTTATATATATATATATATTAATATACAAAAAAAAATATATTTATTATTAAATTGTTTGCATTGAATTTAGGCAAATAAATACGCATGCAGTCATTTTATCATTATTTATTTAACCAGTGTTTTTATTATTATTATCAATTTATACTGACCAAATAATGACACAGAGAGAGAGAGAGAGACAGAGAGGGTAAACTAATATTTTTATATTTATTAAATCAAATAGGATGGGTGAATTGATGTGATATTAATAATATAGGGCAAAGGGCATCCAGGGAAAGAAAAATTTATTTTAGATTATTATAATATATGATAGAAGGGTAGTTTGATAATCCAGTGACTTTTTGAATAAAAGATTTTTTTTTTTGTTTTATTATCGATTCATTTAGTCAAGCGTTTTTCAAATTTTTTTAATTCCTTCTAAATAATTTTTTAATGCGGGTTCTTCTTTATTTAGAAGACTAATACGCCCCTTGGTACTGTACCCCTAATTCATAAAAGAGCATTTAAAAAGTCTTTTAACTAATCAACTGTTAAACGATAATATGTATTTTAGTAAACTTTCTATTTATAAACATATTTAAACTGTAGATTAACTAAAATCAAATTTAAGAAAATAAAGTTTGGCAACATGGCAAAAAACTCCGCCATTTTGCCAAAATTCGTTGCATTAAGTTGACATCTGACGCATATTAAGAAATATATTTATATGTCAAACTAATTTGTTTTGATCGTTTTTAATAAAATCCTTATAGAATTAATACAAATAATTGGACAAATCAACATTATTGTCATTTAAATGAATATTGAATTAGGAAAAATATAAAAAAGAAGCCAAAATTTGACTGAGGAAGAAAAGATATATATTTTTGGCATAACCACACTGGTATTGGTTTATTTTAATAAAAAAAAAATTTATTTCAGCAATTACTTATGTCTTTAAATTAAAATTAAATCTATACGTAACAAAATAAAAAACAGATTTGAACACGAATAAAGTAAAACAGACAAAATGAAAAGAAATATAAATGTCAGAGGTTAGTTTTTTCAAAATATTACTTTTTCAATAAAGCATTTAATTCCATTTAGACTAGATGCTAATAAGCACGCCCCTTTTTGTCAGTTTCAATGCATTGTCCAAAGGAACTGAAAGGAATTTAAATCAATTAAAAGCCATAAAAATAAGCTAAATAAAAATACATTTGTATAATTACTTAAGTTTGATTTGATACAAATTAAATATGTTTAAATATCAATCAATCATTTAAATATGTTTGAATTCCTATCAAATATTGAAACTCAAATGTAACTAATAATAATAACAGATTTTAAGATCTTAAAAAAAAATTGTAGAGAGAAATGCCACAAGTTATCGAATATTTTGAGGTTAAAATGTTAATTAGTGAGCTTAAACAAGGGGTCTCGGAATTTTAGTTAAAATAGGAATTTAATCTAGATTTTAGGCCTAAAATACGTTTATGAATTAAGATTTTGCTAAAATGCTTTTAAAATATTGTTTAAGGTTTTATGAATTAGGCGAAGGAGATCCAGGGGAGTTGTTTATTTTAACTTTCTATAAATGTGATATTGCGATTATTTGATATTGAGATTTCCCCCTAAAATCCATTGTACAATATTTGTCTGTCTGTCTGTCTATCTTTGTGTGAATATTTTCATGAAATTAGAATAATTTGGCAAGGTGGTCAGTTGTCTCTCTCTTGCTCTTAAAAGCGAGCGGTGAGCCCTTTTGGTCGACTAACATCCCCTGCATGGGCGACCTTTGGCCCGAGCCGATATTCACTCGGCCCTAAAGACCCTTTGTCGCATTAGCCATAGTCCATTTAACTGATGGCGCAGCGGTCGGTTTCTGCTGTGATTTTAAATAAAAAAAGAAAAAGAAGTTAAAAAAAAAGATTTCGCCACACCCTCCATTAGCAGACGCTTCAAAGTTAAAATTAAACCCCCCCCTATCCCCCTTCCCTCTAATTAATTAATTAATTAACTCATAAAGAAAAGCCGCTACAAAACCAACTACATGCGATTTACATATTAATTTGGTCTATTAATGAACGTAAAAAAAAGCCATTTGGAATTTGTTCTCAGTATTTGTGAGTGACATTTTGTTTGTGTTATTGGACATAAAATTAACGGCGAATAAGTTGGAAATAAAGTAATCAATACACCTATAAAAATTGCAACTTTTAATAAAATAATGAAAAAATTACAAATTTTAATTATTACTTGTTGCAAAAAAAAAATCTATAGGGTGTTAAAAAAATTGATTTATTTTTAGTCTTTTTTGCATCTTAGGCCATAAAGACTTTAATGGTTATACAATTATTTAGAAACAATATTTTAGGGGGCCCAGGCATATTTATTTATACCATTTGGTATCCAAATGATTTAAATAAATTCATCGCACTGCCTGGGGTTCTAACCTGAGCGCCTTTTACTTCCAGACTATCATTAAAAAAAAAATCTGATGGGACTGGTCGCACAGCACATTTACTTTTGGAAAGAGAAAGTTGTGTTCTGTGCTTATCACACTAGATTTTTTTGTGTCGAGATATATTTAGTTTCCGCCAATATAGGCCTATTAAATGTATTTTTTTTGGTATCCAAATGGCTTAAATAAAATCATCGGACTGCCTGGGGTCCGAACCCGCGACTTTTGGTATAGGAGGTAGGCACGCTACCTACTACGCCAAACCCGGGGGCATTTTACATCTTGAAAATCGAATGTACCGTACTGTCGGAAACTAAATACATGTCGACACAAAAAATCTGGTGTGTCAAGCGCAGAACACAACTTTCGATTACCGAAGGTAAGTCATACCAGATTTTTATAATGTATAATAAAGAAAGTAAAAATGCCTTCTTATTGAACATGTTTAGTGGTGAATGTCCAAATACAAAAGAAAGGAATTCAAAAGTTGAGTCGATATCGATCTCGATATATTCTTCGAATTAAATAGCCAGTATTATTAAAAATCTGGTGTGACTGGCGCACAGCACACAACTTTCGATTACCTAAGGTAAGAGAAAGTTGTGTGCCTAGCGCCAGTCACACCAGATTTTTATATGTCGCGGAAATTATATTTTGGAATATATTATAGTATGATATATTCAAAGATATAATTTTTTATTTTAATTATTTAATTTTTTATTATTATTTATTATTATTAAGGTATATTATTATGTGTATTGTAATTGTAATTATATTCGCAAATATGGCTGCATAATACACATAATTATCTTCTTACTACCAGTAGAGGTCCCAGAATTATGTAAAAAGGGCGGGAAGGGGGAGGCTGAAGTTTTTTGTGTAGTAGAGGCAGTTATAACTGCTAGATCTAGCTAATGAACTAATCCGTATTTCAGGTTCCACCCGGTTGCTTTGAGCTTCTTAGCTAGGGTTGATGTCCTAGTTTAATAATCTAAAAGCCAAAGAAAGTGAGTGGGAATTTATTTAAATCATTTGGATACCAAATGGTATTGATATCTGGACCCCCATTTATATTACTGTAAATAGGCATATATCGTTATTATAATTTTACCAGTAAGTATCGTTAAAATCCATGGCTTAAACTTAAAACAAAAAATTAAGTATAATTATTGAGTTGATCTTTTTTTCTCGCTCTTTTTGAACACCTTCCTTTCAAATTCCTCCCGATTGCCTAGACTTTACTAAAAACAACTCTTCGAGTATTCTTTTGAAGCAGACTATATTTATTTAAAAAAAAGCAGTCACTTCATAATTGGCAATAAAGAGAAACGAGTAATAAAAAAAAAAAAAAAATTTTTTAATGAATATTTTTTTATTCACCTTTTTAAAGATAACTTAATTAAAGGCGTTCAATAAAAAAAATCATCCAATTCGCAAAAATTATTTTAAGAGTACATGCTGCTGCTGGCTTATGAAATTATGGTGGTAGGGTGGATAAAAAGGCTTAAAAAAAAGAGATTTTAATTCCCTTCGTGATATATTTAATGCCTCTCTCTTTTCTCTTTTTTTTCCCCTCTATCCACTTATCGTTTCAAAAGAAAAATGAATTCATATCATGTTTACTATTCTAGACAAAATTAATGAAAGATTTTCTCTGTTTGATTGTTTTCAAGGACTAGAAATAAGGATTATAATATTTCACTAAGGAGCAGAGTATCTACTTTATTCTTAAATTAAAAAAAACAAAACAAATTTGTTGTGTTTATTAAAGCTTTTGTGGTTTGAATTATTATTATTTGGGGAATATTTAATTATAGAACACATTTTTGTATTAATTATTTATTAAAAATATAATTACAGTTTCGACTGGTTATTCTGCAGCCGTACTCAAATACTGTGAAAATGGCGCGAAAATTTGAATCTAACTTCACAGGAATGCCTGCAGATGGCGCTGACGTGATTCGTCGTTGTATATAAAAATCTTCTCCAACTTGCAATCTGTGATTTTTATCTAAAGAGTAAATCTCCTGGTTTGAGATTCTATAATTTTATATAATTATAGCCCTCGGGCTTGTCGTAGTTGGTAGCGTGCCTGCCTTTTATACCAAGAGTCCAGGGTTCGGATCCCAGGCAGTCCGATGATTTTATTTAAGCCATTTGGATACCAAATGGCTTAAATAAGAATGCCTGGACCCCAAAATATATATATATATATATATATATATATTCATAATAACGGTTATCGTAAAAGTCTTATATGGCCTAAGTTGCCGAAAAGACCGTGTGTGTGAATGTATAAATGGAAAAAAAGTGTGAGTGTTAAAAAAAAAATCACAATTAAGAAAAGGCGAGGGTTCGCCGCAGGCGGGCCAGAGCCAGCTGGCGGGGTTCAGGGGGGAGCCGCGACTAGTTTATTTAAAAACTCCGAAGACCAGAATATAAAATCACAAGTAAACCTTCTAGCAATCAATAAGTATACGTATTCATTTGGTTTTGACTGTTTCCATTTTATAATTAAAAGTAATTTAATTCCTATATAAGCGAAAAAATGCAAGTGAAACGCCGTTAAAATTAAACTGATTCTTTGGAACCGTAAATGAATTCAATTTGTAAAAATTAAATGAAAATCCAAAGGAGCCAAAACGCCAGGTGAGGCAGCTAGTAGTATTTCATAAAATAACAGCAAGAGCACTCGAGAGCGAAAAGACATTAAATATTCTTAGAATGATGAGTTAAGCCAAGCTTTTATCCCCTCCTTTTTTTTTTTAATGGCTAGAAGAGATTGTTATTGTATTGCGTGATCTGTTTTTCCATGGTCCACTAGATTCGCTCACGCGATTCGACCACTTGTCACCCGCCCTTTATAAAAGATTTTAAGTTTTTAAGAGAGAGAGAAAGGTGTGTGTGAGAGAGAGAGAGAGAAAAAGGGAGGAAGTCCTTTAAGGTGTGAGGGATGCTAGATGGACCTTTTGCGTGAGAGAAAAATTTCTTTTAACAGAAAATATCACTTAAGTTAATGATATTATTAATTACGCAGAAAATGTTAAGATGTTAAAAAATCATTCAGTAAATTTTTTCTTTAATCAGAAGAGGTATAACCAGAGACGGTGATAATAATTCAACGCCCAGGAGAAAAATGGAGTGCTTAGGGAACAAACTGTTTGATAGATTTATACACAAAAGAGAGTAAATATGGCGGCAACTTTAGTTTACCGATATAGTTGCCTGTATGTGGATATTAAGGTGCGCATCTCGAAAAGCCGTTAGAAGACGATTCAGTAGCTAGTTACACTCGGTGGCAAGAGATGGCGTTAGTTTTTCCCATAGGGATACAAGGGATTTATTTTATTTCATTTGAAAGATTCCAGCTAATTAATTAAGGGTAGAAAATTAATTATTTTTTAACACAATGATTACTAATTTAATTATCTATACGATATAGAGCGGATTTTTTTAACATATCTTTTATTTAATGCGATTAATCTAAAAAAAAAATTTATTTTTTCGAAAATCAAAAAAAAGGGCTTCTATAAGTTGTAGATATTTTAAATAGCTTTAATTTAAAAAAAATTTGAGGTCGATAGCTTCAAATTTGTGGCCGCTGGAACCCCCCAAATTTCCCCCCCCGGGGCCCCCCTTAAGGTGGCCAAATAGACCATTATAGATGTGGGTTGTCCGGGTTTTTTCTTTCTTTTTTTTGTGGGGGAGGGATTTAGCGCAATTTTATTTATATATATAAACATAACTATCTTATTGTTTTGTTTTTTTTTATATATATCTATATTCATATTATATTATATTTTTTTCTTTTTTTTTTTTCTTTTTTTTTTTTTTTGATTAGAAGAGAAGATCAGCACCCGTTTATCCACTATAGGCACTATTTATTTGAAAATATTTCCAGCTACATAACGCCGCCCAAGTGGTGATTGTCGTCCATATGTATGACTTGTTAGATAATGTTTTCTTGCTGGCGTATCTTCCCAATCAGCCTTACACACTCACTAAATAAAAAAAAATATATAGAGAAAAAATATAGTGTCGAAATTTAAAAAGCTGTCAGAAATTATAAAAAATATTTTATATTCTTTAAAATATAATCATTGGGTGGGTCGATGTGGGATATAATGGCCCTGATCGTCGAATCACCCCATAAAAAATTGTCCCATTTGCTAAGTCCTTCTTCCTGGTCCTGGCTATTTTGTTAAAGAATGAAAAAACCCCGAGTAAAAATGATTAAATATGATCGAGATCCACACGCCCGCAGCAGATCTGCATAGTGAACCTTAAGGGTCACACAGGGATATACTTATCCACTCCAGGAACACACAGGGATACACACCCCCCCCGGGACACACAGTAGATCGAAAGTGACCAGAAGAAAAATGTGTGTCCCTGGTGCGGGCGTGTGTATCCCTGTGTGTCCCTCAAGGTTCACTATGCAGGTCTGCTGCGGGATCATTCGATCATTTTTAATCATGTTTACTCGGAAGAAAAAAACACGAAATTTTCTCTCATTCTACTCGTTGACGTTTCGGGTGCTAATCGCCCCCTTCCTCAGGACTGAGCAGGTGTCAATTATAACAACCCTTCCTGAGGAAGGGGGCGATTAGCATCCGAAACGTCGACGAGTAGAATGAGATAAAATTTCGTGTTTTATTTCTAATCCTAGCTGCCTACCCATCACCAATACTATAGAAAGTAATAATTATTTCAATAATTCAGCCAAATTTCCGATCTTTACAAGGTTTTTTTTGGACGCACTTAATAACAAATAAATATTTTTATTAAGAAGTATTTCAAATATTTGATTACAAAAAAAAAAAAAAAAAATGGGGAAGTTATTTCCCTCTCTCAGCTGTTGGTCGGTTATCATCACTATGATAATAAAAATAGAAGGGAATGTGAATCCAAGGCAGAGGACATTAGAAACCTGGAGCATATAAGATAGATAAGAAGGGGGTAGTTTGCTGACGGTCTTATCGCTTTTTTTTTTTTTTTGACAATTACTCTCCCCTCTGTCGACGCTAAAGATGTCGAAATCTTTTTGTTTTATCGGTCTTTTGAAGGGGGGGGGGGGGTGAGGTGACTTTGAACCAGCAAGCAAGAGCAGTTAGTTTTTCTTCCCCTAGAGGAAGGAAAAAAAACTGGGTCAATGGTCTCCTTTTTTTCCTTTCTCTCTTTAAGTCGTTTAGATACAGAAAAAAAATATTAACCTTCACTTTTTTTTATATTGGACTTTCAATATCTAAAAAAAAAAATTAAAATAAACATTCTTAAAGCTTTTCTTGGTCTAAGAGTTAGTGGTTCGCTTTGACGTCAGATCGATAAATTTTATATAAGGACGGAGTCTAATGCCCGTTTGCACCAACAGACCTTAAGCTCGTCTTACATCTTACAATTGAATATGAAATCAGGAAATCGGGTCTTAAGATCCTCTCTTTGTAAATAATAACAATAAAATATATTTATGTCCGATGATTTTATTTAAGCCATCTGGATACCAGATGGCTTAAATAAAAATGCCTGGACCCTAATATATATAAATTCATAAATAACGGTTATCGTAAATGTCTTATATGGCCTGAGCTGCCGAAAAGACAGTGTGAATGTGTGTGTGAGTGTGAGTGTGAATGAGAAAAAGTGTGAATGTTTTTTAAAAAAAAAAAAAAATATATTTATTTCAAAAAATATTAATATATATTCTATAGATAAAAACTGTAGTTGAATTTTAAATGAAACTTTTAGTTTAGTACAGTAACTTAACAATTGAATACACATAAAATAGTAGATTCATTCTTGGACTGTATAAAGTGTTAATTCAATGAAGACAAAACAATTTTTCAAAAATTATCTTGATTTATTTTTCAGAGTATTATGACTTGGCTGACAACCAGCATGCGCAATTAGACTTGTTTCGGCAACAACACTGCCTTCTTCAGAGCCATGAACTGCAATAACAAGAATACAGTTATAAAAATTATTTTCTTTACAATAAATCAACATGTTAAGATTTTTCTTTTACACGGTCTTATAAATACTTATTTTATAAAAATCTTAAACAACATTCTTACATATATACACACTCTACAGTCCAAGAATGAATCTACTATTTTATGTGTATTCAATTGTAGTTGAATAGGTAAAATGCGATAAATTAAAAGAGTGTGGATGCAAGAACAACGGTATCTCTTACAAGGGGACGGCCAAGTGAGTATATCACGGATTCGTTTGAAAAAAATTGAGGTGATACTTTGAGCCAAAAAAATGTTCACGTGTTTCGGCGTTTTACTCCATAGAGCCCCGATTGGCCAAAAAAAAATAAATAAATACCGAAACAATTTTCGCGCTTTCAAGTAGTTTCTATTTGAAACATTACGTAACAGTCAGCTGTGGCTAGGCTGTTAGCGTTGCCGACTGGTAACTATGTGGTCCCGGGTTCGAAGACGGAGTATGTAATTTTTTTTTTTTTTAATCTTTTTATGTTATTGTAACAAACAATATATTTAAAACTGTTTCATATTTTTTTTTTTCATATTATATTATTTTTTTTTAGTAATTAAATTTTAAAATTTTTTTAAATATCCTTTATAAACTGCGCTAATTGTCGCCTACTTATTTGTTTTGCATGTTTTTATGACTTATATCACCCTACTTCGTGTGGGGTAAGTGTACAAGTAAATTAACAAAGTTATCTATATTCGCTTGACTGTACCTAATTTTTTTATAAAATATAGTCGCAAAGCCCGCCTTCGGCGGGCTTTCCGCTAGCCAGGGGGCTACGCCCCTGGACCCCTTGCTCGCCTTCGGCGAGCAAGTTTATTCCCAATTTGGGATATTTCTTGTTGCAATGCAAGTGTTAAGATGTTAAGGAAGGATCTTATATTCAAGCGAGGCGAGGGTACCGATTGGGAACAGCACAAAAGGGTCTGTTTATGACTGTTTAAAGGGTCAGTCACCTGCGTCCTCTCTTCGTTTTTCAACTGCCGCGTAGCCCCCAACCCCAGCCCATAGTCAGGTAGGAAGCTGGTTCTCAGAGCATAAAGGACGCTCTCTAATTTCTAGCCAACTTGTTGATTTTGTGTTCCCATTTTGAAGAAATTTGATTATAATTAATTTTCCAAAACATTTAAGAGATTCAAATTATTACTACGTTACTCCCAGAGCCATGTATTATAGGTGTACTTAATTTCAAATGGATTCATTGAAAATTGTGGATTTCTATAGAACATATACATACATATTTACATACATACATACATTTTTCCCATTTCATTTTTATATATATAGATAAGCAAATAAATTTTTTATTAATATCACGTATTTATTTAATTAAAGGATTATTTTATGCCTTCTTTATTTCTTAATATATTTAGATACTGTAATAAATGATATTTTTCTTCATGAATTTAAATTAAATTTTAATTTTAAGGTAATAAATAAACTCGAAAAACAATTTTAACAAAATTTTAAAATTTAATTAGTAAAAAAAAATAATAAAATATGAAAAAAAAAAATGAAACAGTTTTAAATATATTGTTTGTTACAATAACATAAAAAGATTAAAAAAAAAAAAAATTACATACTCCGTCTTCGAACCCGGGACCACATACTTACCAGTCGGCGACGCTACCAGCCTAGCCACAGCTGACTGTTACGTAATGTTTCAAACAGAAACTACTTGAAAGCTCGAAAATTGTTTAGGTATTTATTTATTTTTTTTTAGCCAATTGGGGCTCTATGGAGTAAAACGCCGAAACACGTGAACATTTTTTTGGCTCAAAGTATAACCTCAATTTTTTTCAAACGAATCCGTGATATACTCACTTGGCCGTCCCCTTGTTAGTTTCTTTCTTGGACAAGGATTTAAGGATGGTATGTATTTATAATCAAAAAATTATTAAAATTTTTAATAATTTATTTGTTCTTGATAGATGCATAACTGTTTTCTGCCCAACTTAATATTATATTTTGATTAATTGTAATATTATCTATAGTCCTCCAAAAGTCGCGGGTTCGGACCCCAGGGAGTCCGATGATTTTATTTAAGCCATTTGGTATCCAAGAATGCCTGGACCCCAAATAAATATATATTATATAAATACGAGTATCCTTTAAGTCTTAAATGGCCTAAGTTGCCGAAAAGACGGTGTGTGTGAATGTGAGTGTGAATGAGAAAAAGAATATTATGTGTATTTTTTCCAGTTCTGAGGAAGAGCTGGGCCGAAACAGTTCCCTAACAGCACAAAATTTTGGGGCGCTGTTGTAGAAACATTGTTGCTCTTTTCCACCATACTGCGGCCACAATCCCCAATACCAACTATTGTTTTTTTGGTTGTGCTATTCTACTACTTTCTTCCCGTTTTTTTAATTTTGAACAGGGTGCCAAGATTCCTGCCTTCTGGGTTGGTTATGCATATGTCAAGAACAAATAAATTATTAAAAATTTTAATAATTTTTTGATTATAAATACATACCATCCTTAAATCCTTGTCCAAGAAAGAAACTAAGAGATACCGTTGTTCTTAAAGTAAAATGCCATATTTATTTTTAGGTTATGTAAGCCTCAAGGCGAGCTTAAGATCTAAGATGTTTTGGTGAAAACGGGCATGAGTGGCTTCAGAAAAGATGTCTCTCATGAAATTAACTCATTTTTTCGATTTAAAAAAAAAGAAAATCTTAAGGAATGTGATGCTAGAATTTTAAAATTGAGATAAAATATTCTAGATTTGTGGAGTTGGATAGAAAAGGAACCTAGTAGAATTAGAAATAGGGATTAGTTCACTAGCTAAGAGGAGTAGTTAGAGATAGAAAATGATGTTACTTCACGGGTTGACGGTAGATGGCTACGGGAAAATACCGGTTGGGTTTGAGGTGTGTGTCTTCGTGCACGAAAGCACCTCGGGTAAATAAACTGGGGATCCAGTAGGAATTTCAAATAATAATTTTGATTAAAACTCCCGGATAGTATCTTTTAGTTCTACTCCATTGACGTCACTGTGCAATGACCATTCGTGTGCAAGCGTTTTCTCTTTATAATATAAATAAATGACTTTTTTCTTCTTAGTTGATTACGAATATATATTTTAAAAAATGCCCCCTCGGGTCGTTAATCTTAAAAAAGGCCTCCGTTTTGTAATTAAAGATGGCCCTGGTCCAGTCCTCTGCTGTTGCCGTTTCGATGTAATTTTTCTCCATCTTGGCAAAGCTCTGCTCATATATTTCATTTCCACCCTCTCTCTTTTAAACATTTCTTTTGAATTCCCTCTCTCTTCTCTCTCTCTTGCTCTATTATTTCCTTTTATTTACTTTTAATAGTTTAGATGTTGTCTAAAAATTAATCTTTGGTTTGCGCATCATTAACATTAAATTTTTATTTTTATTTTTTTTTTTTTAAGAAAGGAAAAAAAAAATATTCACGCTTGGTTTAATTTTTTTTCTAGTAAATTATTAAAGGAAGTTGGATTGTTATTTTACTTTCATGTTCGTGAAAGGAATAGAAGTTTTTATTTAATAACAGACAATAGTTTGGGGATGAATTACAAAACACAAGCCAATCATAATAAAATTTTCTTTTTATGTGTACAAAGCTGACGTTTCGGTTTTGGAAAATTTGATTTTTGTGTATTAAAAAATTATTTAAATAATTTTTTGAAATTCGGAGTGTGTCATTTTGGGACATCACTGGCATAGGTCCCGGATAATTGTAGAATTAAATACACAGGGCTGCGATGTTTCGGCGCTTTACTTGAAAGTGGGTCAATTAGAGTGGCTTTTTAACGCTCTTTACGAAAATGTAATCCGTTTTCTTCTAACACCGACAGTTTTTATGCAATTCCTAAGTGTAATTCGTAAATCGCGCCCTTCCTCAGGACAATCGATAGTTAATAAAATACAGATGGGCCTATTTTGATTACTAACAATATAAAAACACGATTCACGGGTGTGTGATGCATTGTTTCTTACTATACTTGGTAGTAGGCCTACTCATCGACGCCTTTCGCATTAAATTTAACATTTGACACGAATGGCGTCGATGAGTGCTATGACGGCTTCAGATTGTGGCCGAAACGTTGAAATATTTTGTAGTTAATTTGTATTATTAATTAATAATTAAAATAAACCACAATTAATGTCAAAAAAATATCTTTTATTATTTAAAAAATATAAAATTCTTGCTTGAATAAAATGAGTATGGCAACACCAGATTTTTTTAAGTAATTCAAATTTAAATAATAATAATATTTGTTGTATTTTCTATTTTACTATCTTTCTCTCTCTCTCTCTCTATGATTGATAAGGTCATATTAAACAGCCAGAGAAGGCTCTCTCTCCATTTTCGTTTTCGTTTCGTTCGTATTATAATAATATTTTTTTTTCATGAATAACTTTGGTGGCTGTCACATTCGGTCACACTGTTTGATAACGGCAATGGCGTCGCTATGACGACTCAACGACGACGATGTTGGTTTTGTCAAAAGCCTTCTCTCTCTCTTAAAAAAAAAAAAAAAAAACTTTTCCTGGCACTTCTCAATTCAATACTCTCTCTCTTCTCGTTTCATCTTCTTCTTTTCTTCCTCTTTTTTTTTTGCCACCTCTCATCTATCAATAAACATAAGCTATTAATCTTTAATAATTGACAAGGAATTAGACTACAAGGACTTGGGTTGCTTTTTCTTTTTTTTTTTTTTTTTTTTTAAGGGGAATTTTTAAAATAATGAGCTCGCTGTTGTTTACTTTATCATGTGAAGAGATTAAATTGAGATGATTAAAAAAAAATTTTTTTTTTTCTTAAATCTGGTTTACAATTTAATTTTTTTTTTTAAAGTAAAGAGAATAGATTCAAGAGAAAAATCTGGTGTGACTGGTCGCACAGTACCCTTCGGCAAGAGAAAGTTGTGCACAACAGATTTTTTGTGTCGAGATATATTTAGTTTACCAGAGCACCTTAGTTTTAAACTTGACCAAGGGATTCATAGATAGCGCTGAGATACGAATGCTTCCACATCTGTAAAGAGTACTTCAAACAATTTTTACGAAAAATTTTACTGATACACTTTTTAAAGAGGAACTAAAAACTAGTTGATTTATGAATTTTAATCAAAATCGTTGCAGCGAATTTTGAGAAAATCGCAAAAAAACTGTAAAAGTACGTCAGTAAAGTGTACTTTAAACGATTTCCACGCAAAATTTTACTGATACACTTTTTAAAGAGACACTAAAAACTAGTTGATTTATGAATTTTAATCAAAATCGCTGAAGCGAATTTTGAGAAAATCGCAAAAAACTGAAAAAGTACATCAGTAAAGTGTACTTTAAACGATTTCCACTCAAAATTTTACTGATATACTTTTTAAAGAGCACCAAAAAATTAGTTGATTTATGAATTTTAATCAAAAATCGTTTTAGCTAATTTTGAGAAAATCGCAAAAAACTTAAAAAGTACATCAGTAAAGTGTACTTTAAACGATTTCCACTCAAAATTTTACTGATATACTTTTTAAAGAGAAACTAAAAACTAGTTGATTTATGAATTTTAATCAAAATCGTTGCAGCTAATTTTGAGAAAATCGCAAAAAACTGAAAAAATACATTAGTAAAGTGTACTTTAAACGATTTCCACTCAAAATTTTACTGATATACTTTTTAAAGAGCACCAAAAAATTAGTTGATTTATGAATTTTAATCAAAATCGTTGTAGCGAATTTTGAGAAAATCGAAAAAAACTGAAAAAGTACATCAGCAAAGTACTAATACTTTTTGGCTGGTGTTTTGTTCAAAATCTTATTTTGAGTGTCCGGGAGGGTACCTAATTTAAATATGAAATTTCAATCCGGTAGCTCAATTCCTTCATGCTAAAAATCGTTACGCACACACAGACACACAGACAGACCAATTTGCTCTAAACTTTAAATGAATAATACTGTAGTGAAGCGAGGAATCTTTGACCATTGACAAATGTAATTTAAAATTATAAAAGAATTAAGAACAGTAAGAATAAAATATCTAAAACATTCTCAAAAAATTTCCCTAAAAACGCTCTAATCGAAATAATTTTTATTTTTTCTCAAATTATTAATAATTTTGCACCAATCAGTTAATTTTTGCAAAAATCGCAATTCTCTTATTATATATACAACAAAAATTAAAAATAAAATTTTAAAATTCCTTTTCTAACCTCACAGGTTCCAAATATAATGAAAATGAATAATTATTTTTATCAGATCGGTGTTTTTTTTTTTTTTTTTTGCACTCTCACTGGTTGTTTTTGATTTATATTCATATATAATATAATCCAATAAAACACCCATTAAATCAAATCCTCTTTCTAAATCGGCTTAAGCTACTTGTTCTCCCTCCCCTCTCTCTTTAGTTTTAAAAACGGATAAAATTAATATTATTACATATTGATAATTCAAATTAATTTGATTTGAATGATGAAATTTTTAAAGAGATTTTATATAAATAGATCTCTGATTATATCATATATAATAATAATATTAATACAATGATTGATTAAATTGATTAACACAGAGTATGAGACTAAGAGAAAGGGTTTATAGGCCTAATTATTCCACCTCTATTTCCCAATTCTCAGAATAGCTATCAGATTGAAAGCATTACTCAGATAGCGCTTAGAATGTTTTTCAAAAGGGTCTTAATACTCTCATTACATTTAATAATTACTCCAATATTCTAAGTAAGTTGTGTGCTGTGCAAACAGACCACCAGATTTTTAACAATTTTTTTAAGAAAAAAAATAAATATATTTTTGATCTTTTTCTAACAATATAGGCTAAAGTAGATTCTTTTATTTTATTAATATCACAGGACTTAAATAGAAATGCCTGAACCCCAAATACATATACAAATTACAACGGTTATCGTATAAAGTATTAAATGGCCTGAGTTGCCGAAAAGACTGTGTGAATGTGTGAGTGTTGAGTGTGAATGAGAAAAAAAGTGTGAATGTTTTAAAAAAAAAAAAAAAAAAAAAAAAAATATCACAGGACTGCGAAATTAATTTTTTTTTTCAACCCTTTTAATCCTGAAGGGTGATTTTTATTCCTATCACGTATATAAAATCTATATATAATAATTACGGAGTGTCCGTCTGTCCGTCTGTCTGTCTGTCCGTCTGTCCGTCTGTCACGCTCTGTTTGACCAACTTCCCATTGGAATTTTGAAACGAAATTTTGCAGTCTTATAGAGGACGTTATAGAGAGTCCCGGAAAAATACTCGGGTCCCAAAATTCCTATAACTTTTTGAGTTATTAATTCTTAAAGTTACGATTTCTCCCATAGGAAATGTATAGAGAAATATTTAAGTATTCTTTGCAGTTGTGTATTCTATGAAGGTAAACAAATCCTCAAGCAGGCACTGGACTGGAATACTTAGTTTTTTTTTTTTTTTTTTTTTTTTTTTTTTTTTAAACATTCACACTTTTTTCTCATTCACACTCACACTCACACACACATTCACACAGTCTTTTCGGCAACTCAGGCCATTTAAGACTTTAAACGATATCCGTTATTGATTATTATATATATATGGGGTCCAGGCATTCTTATTTAAGCCATTTGGTATCCAATTGGCTTAAATAAAATCATCGGACTGCCTGGGGTCCGAACCCGCGACGTTTGGTATATGAGGTTAGCACGCTAACCTCTACGCCATGCCCCGAGGGCGAATACTTAGTTGTTAGTATAGAAAAAACATTCACACTTTTTTCTCATTCACTCACACTCACACACACATTCACACTGTCTTTTCGGCAGCTCAGGCCATATAAGACATTTACGATAACCGTTATTTATGAATTTATATATATTAGGGTCCAGGCATTTTTATTTAAGCCATCTGGTATCCAGATGGCTTAAATAAAATCATCGGACTGCCTGGGGTCCGAACCCGCGACGTTTGGTATATGAGGTTAGCACGCTAACCTCTACACCACGCCCCGTGGGCTTAGTTGTTAGTAATAATAATTTTCTTTTCATAATTAAGAAGAGCTTCCCGGGTTTGGCATAGTAGGTAGCGTGCCTACCTCCTATGCCAAACGTCGCGGGTTCGGACCCCAGGCAGTCCGATGATTTTATTTAAGCCATTTGGATACCAGATGGCTTAAATAGAAATGCCTGAACCCACAATAGATAATATATATTACAACGGTTATCGTCAAAAGTCTTAAATGGCCTAAGTTGCCGAAAAGACTGTGTGAATGTGTGTGTGAGTGTGAGGGCGAATGAGAAAAAAGTGTGAATGTTTTTAAAAAAAAAAAAAAAATAATAATAATAATAATAATTAAGAAGAAAAGGCGAGGGTCGGCCGCAGGCGGGCCCGAGCCAGCGGCTGGGGGGGGTCCAGGGGGCGTAGCCCCCCCGGCTAGACGCGAAGCCCGCCGAAGGCGGGCGGCGCGGCTAGTTATTAATAATGATATAAAGAAATGCCATATTTATAACTCCTTTCGAGGCCCCCAAAATTTGTGCTCTTTCTTTTTGAGAGACCCAGATCTCTTACCAAGTCATTCAGTTCTTCTTGTGTAAACTGTTCTGATTGCCCTTTTGTGGGTGTGAAGTCATAATCATGATTTGACGTTTCACTTGAAGATGATGATGATGATGTTGAAGATGAAATGGCCTGTGTATTAATTGAGTTTGAAACACCTGCTCTAAATCAATCTCTATATAATAGAGATAATAACGACAACCTGTTGATTCTTTAGTCATTTTCACGACTTTTTTTCATTTTTTATTTTAATTTTAACTACAACTATATAATTTTCTTTTTTTGTTCCGAAGTTTATTTATTTTTTAATCTATTTTCATTCATAAATTTTGTTAATATTTTTTCATTTTTTCTAAAAAGGGATTTCGTTAGCTTTTTTTTCAATGTTTACTTTTTGAAATTTTGTTTATCCTAATGTCATTTACCGTCACTAAGGACTTCTCTCTATAGATTCTTTGCTTATCATTTTTCTATTTTCTGTATTAAACTTTACAAAATTTTATTTATATGAACAATCTTGATTTTTTTAAATTTATAATCTCTTATTTTTCTATATTATTTCTTTCTCAAAAGACTTTTTACATTTTAATTTTATGTTTTTATTTCACGTCATCTTCACTCACAATTTACACTCTTTGAAATTTTTTATTCTTTGTTTTTTTTTTTAAATGGTGGACATTTCTTTCGTACCTATATCTTACATTTTTTTAAATATATAGCATGTATCAAGATGATTTTTTTTTAATTTAAACACTTTTTGATAAAATATAATAATTCTGGACAGATTTTAACAATTTTTTAAGGTATTTTTTTTTTTTTTTAATTAGAATTTCAAATTTTAATGTTTTGTTTACAATCTTAAATCAAAACAAATCAAAATAACCGAATTTGTACAGAGAAATTAGTGTAATCTCGCCTTTTTTTCTCTCTTTTAAAAGGTATTTATTTACAAATCTTTTTTATTTATTTATTTTATTCTATTTTATTTAAGAAATATTTTATTCTTTTTTAACTTTTCTCTTTAAAAAGAATATTGAAATCCAACGATAACTCAACATTTTTTCCAAATATTTTATTATATAATATATGCAGGGTGGACTCTTAATGAGTGCGTGGATGGAAGAAGAGGTTTTATTAAAGGACATTTTTTAAGTTTGTCGATTGTGCATAATGTGGAGCATTTAGGGCTACAAATTTCAAATATTTTTGTTCCAATTGCACCTCTTATACAAGGTAATTTATATCAAAGCTATGTTTTTTTAATTATATTTCTACTGTCAAATATTTTTTTATACTGTATTTTCCATAAGCATTTCAAGACTTTTAAACCTGTTATGAGTACTTTTTTTTTTAACTCGAACACTTTTGAATCTGACCATTTTTTATTTGGCTGAAACTGTCAACTTTTTATACTTTATAAAAGGTGTCTGAGAATTTTTTCAAATTTTTTGACTCTGCCAAAAAAAAGTTTCAGCATTTTCAAAAAACATCGACTTTTTTTTAAATAAGCGTAAAACTGACAAAAATAACTTATCGGGACGTTTTTTTTTTTTTTTTTTTTGAAATTTTTGTCTTTAAATGTACTTTTCAGAAATAAATATGACAAAATTTTACAGATTCATCTTGAACGTTTTTTTTAAAGTGAAACTTTTATTATACCCTCCCAAATTTTTTGGCTCTTCTATCAGCATGTCGCGTAACAGGCCGTGACGTCAAGTGCCGTGACGCTACAAGTCATGACGTCACAATCCGTAACGACTTAAATAAGAAAGTTGAAAATTAATATATATAACGAATTATAAAAAAATAATTGTGAGATTTAATAATTCAATTTTTAAATTGATAAAATATAATTTTTAAAATAATTTAAAATGATCCCGAGCCAGCCAGTTTCCCATAATTACGAAAAGGCGAGGGTCCGCCGCAGGCGGGCCCGAGCCAGCTGGTGGGGGGTCCAGGGAGACGCCTACGATCCGAAAAAAGTTTCACTTGCATCGTGGTTTCATAAAACCACACAATGATTTTTTTTGACATTTTCGGAAAAAAAAACAAAAAATTTCGGGATGAATGACACTTTTTTTTTTATAAAAAACTTTGATTTTTTCTACAAATGCTCTGAAATTTTCAGAGTGGGATTATTTCGCATTCTATTTTTTTTTTTAATTGAAAATTTTTTTTTTTCAGCTTATTTATCATGACTATTATATATCATGCTATTAAATTCTTCCAGGATTGATCGAGATTCTAGAAAATTGAAGAATAATAATAATAATAATAATAATAATAATAGTTAGAGGTGGTGGTCGATTCCCGTCCCAAGCGAGAAAAATTTATTTCATTTGAATTGACTACAAATCATTTGAAATAAATAGGGCTGGGAGTCTAAATTGCCTTAGATGCCGAAAAAGACCTTAAAAAAGTACAATAAAATTAAACAATAAAACTTTATTTTTTTAATTGTTTAAACAATTTACATTTTCTTGATTAGTAGAATTTGAATAATCTTTTACAATAAGACAATCATTTATACCCCGTATAACAGAATGCACTTTTTGAGTACCGATGATAGGTTTAGATTTTGAAAATCGAATTTCTAAGCTTTTACTTGCTGCTTCATATTCTTCAGAAATTGAATACACAACTAATTTCTAATCTTTTCAGGATAAATGGAATTTTCTCGATTTTCATCACCTCTATCTATTATTATTATTACTTTTCTTCGTTTTTCTAAAATCTCAGTCAATCCTGGAAGAATTTAAGAGCACCGTCATGATAAATAAACAGAGAAAAAAAAAAAATTTCAATTCCAAAAAAAAAATAAAAAGAATGCGAAATAATCCCAATCTGAAAATTTCAGAGCATTTGTAGAAAAATCAGTTTTTATATA
>JAKCPI010016157.1:0-64725 GCA_023213315.1 Euborellia annulipes
AGATAGCTCTTGTTCGTGTTTTTCGATAACGCTCGCCTACTAACTTGATTTGATATTTTCAATCCTGGCGGGCCTATCTGAGTTTCGGCGTTTTTTTTTTTTACACACATTCACGTATTTTCGGCAACTCAAGGCCATATAAGACTTTACGATATCCGTTATTGATTAATATACATATTGGGGGTCAGGCATTTTTATTTAAGTCAGTTTGGTATCCAAATGGCTTAAATAAAATCATCGGACCGCCTGGGGTCCGAACCCACGACTTTTGGTATACGAGGTTAGCACGCTAACCTTTACCCCGAGGGCCATACCAGCGTTTAAAAAATGCTAAAACAAAGCTTTAACAGCGACATTAACATGTTGATTTTATTTCAAATCATAATCTTACGTTTTAGGTTAAAGGGACGCCATTTGTATGCATTAAATACGACGTTAAAATATTAAACGCACCCCCTAGACATGACATTAATTTTTAACACAATCCCTGAATGAATGTTAACTCTTTGGCTTTAAAGTTTTTGCTTACATAATAGCAATTTAAGGCAAGAAAGTGTTAAAATGAATGAATTAACGCTGTTTACAGATGTCAACAGCTAACGTTTTTGCTTAGAGAATAGACATGATTAGCATTTTAATTTTGACAATAAACTTGCTCTGATCGTTGATATTTTTACTTTCTCTTACCTATGTATATATGTAATATATATAGAGAGAGAAAGCTATTGGATTCATGTCAAAAATTCGATGTCGAGATTTTGATGGATATACACGTTTTGAGGTCCCCTGAATCAAAAAAAGTGGTTTTCGCGACATGGTCTGTCTGTCTGTCTATCTGTCTATCTGGGTTCAATTTAAAGCATGACGGAATTGATTGAAATTTTATATTTTAGTTAGGCACCCCTCTGAGGCGTGAAAATAATCTTTTAATCAAAATCGGCGAAAAAGTACTAGTACTTTACTGATGTACTTTTTCAGTCTTTTTTAATTTTCTCAAAATTCGCTCCAACGATTTTGATTAAATTCAAAATTTAATTATTTTTTTACATGCTCTTTAAAGTGTATATTCTCATTTTGTCATTGAAATCTTCTGAAGACCACTTTACTCTTGAACTCCATAGGAAAGATAGGAGAAATGGTTGCCATGGTAACAAAATATAAATATTTTCCCATACCTATAAATTTTACAAAAATCGAATGTACCGTACTGTCGGAAACTAAATACATGTCGACACAAAAAATCTGGTGTGACAAGCACAGAACACAACTTTCCTATTGCCGAAGGTAAAGAAAGTTGTGTGCTGTGAGCCAGTCACCACCAGATTTTTTTCCTTGACTGTTTTAAAATATAACCTACAGTCAGAGAGACCACGTTCTGTGTTTTGAATGTTATTTCTAGACTTCTCACAATCCTCTCTCTTAGATAAATTAATTTATTCCATTCCTTCAAAAAACGGAATCATCTAAACAAAAAGCGTTTAATAGAAAAGAAATCCATCAATACACACATACAGACACACAGTAGGCAATAAAAATTAATAATTCTGAGATTCCTCCAAACAATTAAAAAATTCTTTTTTTTTTTTTTTTTTAACGCCGATCATATGAAGAAGAAAATAAATTAGGAGAAAGTAGAAAACGATGACCTTTCTTTCTCAATCGCCCGTCCTGTCCTATTTAGGCCTGAATTTTGTTCCCCCCCCCTCTTCCGGGTATTTGACCTGAATTCAATGAATGGACCATCTCAGGGCAAATTATAGCTATGCGAATAGCGATTTTAGAATTTGTCCTCAAAAGGTTTTTATTTAAATATTCAGTTCACGTTACATGCAAGAAGAGATTGGCCTATAAAATGATATCATTAGGATTGTCGTCGATCTCTAATGCCCTCTAATTCTTATCCTAGAGAGCAATCAGGAATGCTTTTTTTACTTTCCAGCAATTTGTAACTTTTTATGAAGCCTAGAAAGTATTGTAATGATCAACTATGATGACTTAGATCACCATGAGTGGTAAAAAAATTTTTTTTGGAATTGTATCTGTGTAATTCCGACGGGAATTTTGTGAAACAGGGAGTAGCAGACGGCTTGCTCACGGGCCCACATCTTGTGGGTACGTGGATAGCGACCACGAGCTGCCCTAGCTGGGACTGGCAGTATTTCTGGTCTTTGCATGCCACTCTTTCCTTTCAACAGGCGACAGACCGTGCAACGGGCCCGCCTATTCTATTCCTTCCCGGTCGCAAAAACCCTTCCCGCCGACCCCGCGGGAATAATCAGATGAAGAAAGAAGAAGAAGAGAGTGACAGACGGACATACAGACTTCACATTTATATACTCGTATATATAGATTTTCTGGAGTTATTTAAAATAAAAATCTGGTGTGACTGGTCGAACAGCAGATTTTTTTGTGTCGAGATCTATTTAGTTCCGCCAATATATTAGAATTCAAGATAAACATGGGAAAATATTTAAATTTGGTCTCCAAATGGCTTAAATAAAATCATCGGAAATCATCTGAACCTACGACCCTCAGTTTAGAAGGTGAACACGCTACCAACTACACCAAGCCCGGGGAGAAAAATAGTGAATTTTAATCTAAGGATCTGGTGTGACTGTCGCACAACACACAACTTTCTTTTACCTTCGGTAATCGAAAGTTGTGTTCTGTGCTTGTTACACCAGATTTTTCGTGTCGACATATACTTAGTTCTCGAGAGTACGGAACATTTGAGTTCAGATATAAAATTTATAAGTATGGGAAAATATTTATATTTTGTTACCAAGGCAACCATTTCTCCTATCTTCCCTATGAAATACAAGAGTAAAGTGGTCTTCAGAAGATTTCAATCACAAAATGAGAATATACATTTTAAAGAGCATCTAAAAAATAATTGATTTTTGAATTTTAAAAAAATCGTTGGAGTAAATTTTGAGAAAATCGAAAAAAACTGGAAAAGTGCATCAGTAAAGTACTAGTACTCTTTGGCTGATTTTGATCAAAAGCTTATTTTCACGCTCTCGGGGGGTGTTTAACTTATATATAAAATTTCAGCCTCATAGCTCAATTTCTTCATGCTTAAAATTGAACATACACAGGCACACAGACAAACATAGACACACAGACGGACCATGTCGCGAAAACCACATTTTTGGATTCAGGGGACCTCAAAACGTGAAGATCCATCAAAATCTCGACATCGAATTTTTGACATGAATCCAATACTTTCTCTCTCTATATATTAACATATACAGTATATAGAGGTAAGAGAAAGTAAACATCTGTTTTGTTCTTGTCACTACAAATTTTTCATTCAGTTCACAAACCTATTTTTGTATTTCAAAATTCAAAAATATTTGTTTTTTAAGGCAAATGGATTCAAAACTGTGGCTTTGATTTTATATATAATTAGGTATAAGATGAAAAATGATATTTATTTGTTGTTCCATTAATCTTTGAACTTTGCCTCCTGAGCATCCCATCTTCTGCTACTTCTTCCTTGCTTGACCTGCATTTTAACTTTTAGTGTAGGCGTCATGGGATCATCTCTCTCTCTCTCTCTCTTGGGCAAAGTATGAGGACTGAAAATGGTCAAAATGATCATTCACTAATTACGCCAATCTCTTTTGAGGTAGAGATCTCGCCTCTTGACAAGGGCTCAGTCATTTTCTTGTGGTGAAATTTTATATTTAAATCAAAGACTTCCCTTGAACTCTTTTGAACAACATCGGCCAAAGAGTACTAATACTTTACTGATGCACTTTTTCCAGTTGTTTTTTATTTTCTCAAAATTCGTTCTAACAATTTCGAACGTAAATTATTTTTTAGATACTCAGGATTCGCAGGGACTTTGCAGACAGGACATTAAATAAAAAAATCTTTTATTTAATTTTTATTTGCCTACGTTTCGGTCGCCAATCACGACCTCGTGTATAATAGAAAATATTTGCCCTGATGAAGGTCATGATTGGAGACCGAAACGTCGGCAAATAATAATTAAAAAAAGATTTTTTTATTTAATCTGCTGGCTGCAAAGTCCCAGCGAATCCTGAGTAAATCTCCACAACCATAAAACATCAATTTTTTAGATACTCTTTAAAATGTATATATATATTTTTTTTTTTTTTTTTAAACATTCACACTTTTTTCTCATTCACACTCACACTCACACACACATTCACACAGTCTTTTCGGCAGCTCAGGCCATTAAGACTTTAGACGATAACCGTTATTTATGAATTTATATATATTAGGGGTCCAGGCATTTTTATTTAAGCCATCTGGTATCCAGATGGCTTAAATAAATCATCGGACTGCTCGGGGTCCGAACCCGCGACGTTTGGTATATGAGGTTAGCACGCTAACCTCTACACCACGCCCCGTGGGCTAAAATGTATATTCTCATTTTGCCATTGAAATCTTTTAAAGCACACTTTACTCTTGTACTTCATAGAAAAGATAGGAGAAATGGTTGCCATGGTAACAAAATATAAAATATAAATAAAAAATATATGTACTTATAAATTTTACGCCCTCGGGCTTGGCGTAGTTGGTAGCGCGCCTGACTTGTATACCAAGGGTCGCGGGTTCGGATCCCAGGCAATCCGATGATTTTATTTAAGCCATTTGGATGCCAAATGACTTAAATAAGAATGTCCGGACCCCCAATAGATATTATAAATAATAACAGTTATCGTCAAAGTCTTATATGGCCTAAGTTGCCGAAAAGACTGTATGAATGTGAATGTGAATGAGAAAAAAGTGTGTGTTAAAAAAAAAAATAAAATAAATTTTACATCTTTTTTTTTTTTTTTTTTTTAAACCCTTTTCGGCTACAGAGGCCATTTAGGGGTGATAAATTTATTTATTTAATTGAAAATACATAGTATCGATGGCTACCGGGGTGCGTTCCACACGCTGATTGCCGGGGGTCAAATTTACATCTTGAATTCTAATATATCGGCAGAAACTAAATATATATCGACACACAAAATCTGCTGTGACAAGCATAGAACTTTCTTTTACCAAAGTTGTGTGCTGTGCGCCCAATCACACCAGATGTTGTATCGATAAATTAATAGAGCTGTTAAACCAATCGATTATTAATTTCCGGTTTGTTATTGTCACTTGGAAGCAACTCAGCTAGTAGCTTTCGTCTCATGGTATTCTCAATACAACTCGTTTCAAATCAAGGTTAATAGGTGTAAATTTGTCTTATTCTTTAATTTATAATCAATGGAAAAATTTTACGTTTTTGGTTCCCCTCCCCCCCACCCCTCTCTCTCGGAATATTAATAAAATTAATCGTTTTGAAGCTTCTTTTTTTTAAATTAAAAAGTTGTTTTGATTAAATAATCAGCGAAAATATAAAGATATATGGACCCTGTTATGCATTAGTGTGTCAAGCGCCAAAAAAAAAATTAAAAATTTAGTTAAGCACGGAATATTGTTTCAAATGCTTTATTTAATAGTATTTTTACTTTCTCTTACCTATGTATGTATGATATATACAGTAGGGTGTCCCTTATTTTTCAAAGTATTTATTTTGGAACGCATAGGGCCTAGTTTTTTTCATTTGCCCCTAAAATACTCACAAATAAAATTTTAGCATATTTGGGGCACTGCAACCCGTGCCGACTAGCTCCGAAACATGGCCATACAAGCTGTGCGGATAGAGTTGCGCGCCCTCGCTCTATTTGTCAGTTGTACTCTGTTTGTTTGGTAATTCAGCAAATCTTTATTAAACATAAGGTAATATTTCCAAATGTTTCGGAGGCTTATTGGCACTCCTTCTTCAGTGGATTTATAAAATAACGAAAAAGAGGGACATTCGGGAGAAGAGAGTGGTGAGTTAAAAAGAATGTTTCAAAAATAATTTTTTATATGCCTCATGATGTCTTGCTGTAGTCGCAGAAATATCGCTTTTAATGAAATATAGAAAGAACTAGCGACGGTAGGGTTGTCTTCGGGAAACCAACCTCCGCTAGGCCCTGACGGGCGGCGTCTCGGGATATGACTAATAGGGTGGAGCGAAATTTTGTTTTTTTTTTTCGAATTTAAAACGGGCTACCCTGGAAAAGTTGTTCCATAGTGTGACTATTTACCCCCTATTTTTATTTCTTAATACGACCACTATTAAATATAAATATTACTGCCAAAATACTTAATTAGTGTTGATTTATAATTAATAAATAACTTGGAACCAATAACCGAGTGTTTTATTTTCATATTTTAATTTTCAAAATATTTCAACTAGAGCCTACGGTAGAAACTTTATCCAAAATACAGGTTTAGAATCCGAATTTCAAAAACCTGAAAACCTTTTCGAGATATTTATTTAAAGAAACTTTTAGCGAAGAGAGCTAATTGATATCTCATCTCGTTTAAACGTAATTAAAGAAAGTCAAAAATTTAATTAAAAAAGTGCATTTTTTTCCAAAATGGCGATTTTAGGCTCTTAAACCCCGAATTTCAAAAAACCCTGAAAGCCTTTTCGAGATATTTATTTAAAGAAACTTTTAGCGAAGAGAGCTAATTGATATCTCATCTCGTTTAAACGTAATTAAAGAAAGTCAAAAATTTAATTAAAAAATGCATTTTTTTCTAAAATGGCGATTTTAGGCCATTAAGGTCCGAATTTCAAAAAACCTCTAAAGGGCTTTTGAGGTGTTATTGAGATTTTTGTTTTTACTTAAGTGTTTACCTAAAACTTACTTAATTGCGATAATCTAGGTATATATCAAGAGATTATCAAAAACGACTATTTTCAAAAACTTTGCGGGCAGGTCGGCACGGGTTAACGTCAACGTAGGTGAATAAAATTTCATATATTAGTAAGGCTTAGTAGCTTGTAAAAAATTAGAGGGTATGCGTTCCGGTATTTAAAAACAAATTTTTTTTGCCCATATAAGGGACACCCTAATATACAGTATATGTTTATTAAAGTTTTTGTGGTTTGAAATATTATTATTAGGAGAATTTTTAATTATAGACCACATTTTTGTATTCAATATTTATTAAAAATATATATAAATACTGTACAACGTTTCGACTGCTTATTCTGTAGCCGTTATCAAGTTACAGTGCACTTGCCCGACTCAAGTGTACTGTCATGTCCGTTTCTTGCCAGCGCTGACGTCGCTGTATATAAAAAAGGCAAGTAACGGACATGAAGTGAACTGTTACCCGCCTTTTTATATACAGCGACGTCACCGCTGGCAAGTAACGGACATGACAGTTAGTTCACTTGAGTCGGAGCAAGCTGACGTCGCTGTATATAAAAAAGGCGAGTAACGTTCACCTTATGTCCGTTACTTGCCTTTTTATATACAGCGATGACAGTTAGTTCACTTCATGTCCGTTACTTGCCTTTTTATATACAGCGACGTCAGCACTGGCAAATAACGGACATGACAGTTCACTTGAGTCGGAGCAAGTGCACAGTACTTGATAACGGCTGCAGAATAAGCAGTCGAAACGTTGTACAGTATTTATATATTTTTAATAAATATTTAATACAAAAATCTGGTGTGACTGGCGCACAGCACACAACTTTCTCTTACCTTCGGTAATCGAAAGTTGTGTACTGTGCTTGTCACACCAGATTTTTCGTGTCGACATATATTTAGTTCCCGACAGTACGGAACATATGAATTCAGATGTGAAATTTATAAGTATGGGAAAATATTTATATTTTGTTACCATGGCAACCATTTCTCCTATCCTTCCCTATGAAATACAAGAGTAAAGTGGTCTTCAGAAGATTTCAATCGCAAAATGAGAATATACATTTTAAAGAGCATCTAAAAAATAATTGATTTTTGAATTTTAAAAAAAATCGTTGGAGCAAATTTTGAGAAAATCGAAAAAAACTGAAAAAGTACATCAGTAAAGTACTAGTACTCTTTGGCCGATTTTGATTAAAAGCTTATTTTTCCGGTCCCGGGGGGTGTTTAACTTAAATATAAAATTTCAACCTCATAGCTCAATTCCTTCATGCTTAAAATTGAACACACACACACACACCCACACACCCACCCACACACAGACAGACCATGTCGCGAAAACCACTTTTTTGGATTCAGGGGACCTCAAAACGTGAAGATCCATCAAAATCTCGACATCGAATTTTTGACATGAATCCAATACTTTCTCTCTATATATATATTACATATATACATAGGTAAGAGAAAGTAAAAATGTAGTCTATAATTAAAAATCTGGTGTGACTGGCGCACAGCACACAACTTTCTCTTACCTTCGGTAATCGAAAGTTGTGTACTGTGCTTGTCACACCAGATTTTTTGTGTCGACATAGATTTAGTTCCCGGCAGTAGGGAATATTTGAATTCAGATGTAAAATTTATAAGTATGGGAAAATATTTATATTTTGTTACCATGGCAACCATTTCTCCTATCTTTCCTATGAAGCACAAGAGTAAAGTGTGCTTCAAACAATTTTGAGGGCAAAACGAGAATATACATTTGAAAGAGCATCTAAAAAATAATTGATTTTTGAATTTTAATCAAAATCGTTAGAGCGAATTTTGAGAAAATCGAAAAAAACTGAAAAAGTACATCAGTAAAGTACTAGTACTCTTTGGCCGATTTTGATTAAAAGCTTATTTTTCCGGTCCCGGGGGCTGTTTAACTTAAATATAAAATTTCAACCTCGTAGCTCAATTCCTTCATGCTTAAAATTGAACACACACACACACACCCACACACACACACACACACACACACACACACACACACACACACACACACACACACACACACACAGACAGACCATGTCGCGAAAACCACTTTTTTGGATTCAGGGGACCTCAAAACGTGAAGATCCATCAAAATCTCGACATCGAATTTTTGACATGAATCCAATACTTTCTCTCTATATATATATTACATATATACATAGGTAAGAGAAAGTAAAAATTCTCCTAATAATATGTATATGTTCTATAGAAATCCACAATTTTCAATGAATCCATTTGAAATTAAGTACACATATACGATAGTATATGGGCCTGGGAGTAACGTAGTAATAATTTGAATCTCTTAAATGTTTTGGGAAATTAATTATAATCAAATTTCTTCAATAGGGGAACACAAAATAGGCAAGTTGGCTTGGAAATTAAAGAAGCTCTGAGAGCCAGCTTTCCAAAAATATCACTATGGCTGTAGGAGGAGCAACCCAACACTGTCGGAAACTAAATATATGTCGACACAAAAAATCTGGTGGGGCAAGCACAGACCACAACTTTCCGTCTACCGAAGGTACGAGAAAGTTGTGTGCTGTGCGGTCAGTTACACCAGATTTTTTCTTTATTGAACTTGAATTAAATAAAATTTTTCTGTGTTTATAAGAAGATGATGAACTCTCTTTTGAAGCTCCCTATACTATTCTATAAGGATTTTACGTAATTCGGGAAAATGAAATTAAAATAGATCTATCTAACTTTGAGGCTTGACTTGCTAAATATAAATTTAATTTCCAAATGAATATAGGGTTTTCAGGGTGGGACAGATACTTGCTTTTATTTATAGGTATATCGCTTAACTTAAGATCATAACCGGTCGTTCGTGCTAAATTTTTTATGATTTTTGTAGTTAACTAATTAATATTAATTATTCCTCTAAGAAAAAAACTAGAAAAATAATTTTATAAATAAGTATTTAGAATTTATACATTTCCCGGCTTAAAGCAAATCCTCGTTGCGTGTTAATAATGTGAAAATTCCGTCCTAGAAGCAGATCCAGCCCCTAATAAATTGCCAATAGCCTTAGTGGTAATTTATTTTCTCGTTTCATCCTAATTGTAAAAAGAATACCTCTCACCTCTCTCTCTCTCTCTGGGTCGTTGGGCAACTTTCCAACACCGTCTCCAATTTTTCCCGATAATTTTATTAAAACACTTTATATTAATTAAGTTGAAATGAACTCCTACATATTTATGAATAAAAAAAAAAGAGGGATAATAATAAAAAAAAAAGTTTTGTCAATGGCGTACCTTTAATAAGAGCTCCTACCCAGATATGAGAAAACTTTTATTCAGTTAGAAAATTAGGAAAAAAATCATCCTGAGATTTTAAATATTTAATAGGAGTCTAAAAGTAGGCCTAACAACAATCTAAAAGAGAAAGTAAATATATAATTTTTTTGAAGAAAAAATTTCGATAATTTATTTGGTAGATTTGTTTTGCTATTTGGTAGATTTGTTTTGCTATTTGGTAGAGCAAGTAGATGAAAAAAATCACTTTAAAATGCGCTATCATCTCTAATTTATAAGAATCTCTTGACGAAGGTAAGAGAAAGTTGTGTTCTGTGCTTGTCACACCAGATTTTTTTGAGTCGAGATATACGAGTATTTAGTTTCCGCCGATATATTAGAATTTTATTTATTTATTTTTTTAAACACTCTCACTTTTTTCACATTTACACTCACATTCACACAATCGTTTCGGCAACTTAGGCCATTTAAGACTTGACGATAACCGTTATATTATTTATAATATCTATTGCGGGTCCAAATGGCTTAAATAAAATCATCGGACTGCCTGGGGTCGGAACCCGCAACGTAGGGTTCGGTATAGGTAGGCACGCTACCAACTACATCAAGCCCGAGGGCCGTCTCAAAAAATCTTTTCCAAATTATTTACCTATCCTCTCATTCTCTCATAATTAAATAATAGTGTCGTTAAATTAATTAATTGCTAGAGATTTAAATGATAGAATGACTAGAGCGAGAAGCAAGTAGACAAGCCCGGACAGAGGTCTCGTCATAGATGACGCATTTTCAGGGATATTATAGAGGACGAGTCGCTCGCCGAGGGGTTGAATTGGCCGGAAATTGTGAGTGAGATGCGAGCCCTCTTCACTGCGCAGCTTTCGAAATGCCTCCACCTGCAAAATCAATTATAACGTTTTATTTTACTGGGCGATTTGTAAAAGAAATTATGGGAAAGATCCAACAGAACCAATTGATGCTATTCAATTTCCATTTTTTGATTTAAAAAAATGTTTTTTTTTTATTTATGTTATTATTAAAATCATCTGGTGTGATGGTCGCACAGCACACAACTTTCTCTTACCCTTTGATAATCGAAAGTTGTGTTCACTGCTTGTCACACCAGATTTTTTGTGTCGACATATATTTAGTTCCCGACAGTACGGAACATTTGAATTCAGATGTAACATTATATAAGTATGTAAAAATATTTATATTTTGTTACCATGGCAACCATTTCTCCTATCTTCCCTATGAAATACAAGAGTAAAGTGGTGTTTAGAAGATTTCAATGGCAAAATGAGAATATACATTTTAAAGAACATCTAATAAATAATTGATTTTTGAATTTTAAACAAAATCGTTGGAACGAATTTTGAGAAAATCGAAAAAAAAAAAAAAACTGAAAAAGTACATCAGTAAAGTACTAGTACTCTTAGTAAAATAAATTCGATGGCTGAGTGGTAATTATTAGGCTTAGGTAGATGTAGGCAGCCAACAAGTGATAAAATAAAAAACTCTATTTAATTATCGTCGACGTTTCGGAATTACATCGATCGCATCTTCAGGTCGATAAACTAAATGATAAAATTTGCATATACCATTAGATGTATATGAGAATTGCCGTAGGTGCATGGGCTGTATTTTTATTTTGTGGCAAATGGGCCCGAAACGACAGCACTGGGCAAGATTGAAAGACTTCGGGCCCATTTGCCACAAAATAAAAATACAGCCCCATGCACCTACTGCAATTCTCATATACATCTAATGGTATATGCAGCGGCGTAACTAGCCTTTGAGGGCGGAGGGAACGAAACGACCTTTATTTATTTTTTTTTTTTTTGGTATTCGAACCTCATTCGGGCTTTTTTTGTAATTTTTCTCCGGATTTGTGATATAAAATGAATTTATTATGAAATTTCAAAAAAAAAGGCCGTAGATTTTGGGCAAAAGCGGAAGGGGCGCCAAAAGTTTAATGCGCCTGGGGCGGGGGGGGGGGTGAGTGCCCCCCTTCGCCCCCACCTTTATACGCTACAGGGTATATGCAAATTTAATAATTTATTTTTGTATGAACCGAAATTGCATCTATCTAAGCAACAATAACAGTTTATCGTCCTGAAGATGGGATCGATGTGATTCCGAAACGTCGACGATAATTAAATAGAGTTTTTTTTTTTTATCACTTGCTGGCTACCTACATCTACCTAATCCTAACTAGTACCCTTTGGTGGATTTTGTTCAAAAGCTTCGTGTCACGTCCCAGGGGGTGCTTAACTTAAATATAAAATTTCAACCTCCTGGCTCTTTTCGTTCTTGAGTCACAGACAGACACACAGACAGACCATGTCGCGAAAAGTACTTTTTTGTTTCAGAGGACCTCAAAACGTGTATATCCATCAAAACCCCAACATCGAATTTATGACATGAATCCAATACTTTCTCTCTCTATATATATATTACATATATACATAGCTAAGAGAAAGTAAAAAAATGATTGACACGTTTTTCTTTTAAAAAAAAATCTGGTGTGACTGGCGCACCGCACACAACTTTCTCTTACCTTCGGTAATCGAAAGTTGTGTTCTGTGCTTGTCACACCAGATTTTTTGTGTCGACATATATTTAGTTTCCGACCATAGGGTACGATTGAATTCAAGATGTAAAATTTATAAGTATGAAAAAATATTTATATTTTGTTACCATGGCAACCATTTCTCCTATCTTCCCTATGAAATACAAGAGTAAAGTGGTCTTCAGAAGATTTCAATCACAAAGCAAGAATATACATTTTAAAGAGAATCTAAAAAATAATTGATTTTTGAATTTTAATCAAAATCGTTAGAGCGAATTTTGAGAAAATCGAAAAAAACTGAAAAAGTACATCAGTAAAGTAGAGGAGAAGGTCCAAATTTCGGCTTCTGTTTACTTTTTGTGTTATAACTTTTGTTAGAATGAATATTATTAACTCTAACCATGATAAAATTGTACATTCAAAGGTTTTCTTTCGATAAACTAAGTAAAAAGCTTTAAAATACCTTTAATTTAATTTTTTTTTATCACTTAAAAAAATATTCAAAATCACAAATTTTTGAGATGTGGTCTAAATTTGGGCTAGGCCAAAATAAACTAGAATAAAACAATAAAATATGTACAAATATTTAACTCAAGATCAAGGGCGGATCCAGAGGTGTTTCTCGAGGGGAGGGGGGTAATCTGGTGTGACTGGTCGCACAACACACAATTTCTTCTTAATTTCGGTAATTTAAAGGCGCATTCTATACTTGTTTGCCAGAATATAATTACAAATCAAATTTTTAAGTATTAATTTTTAAAATTTTACATTAAAAATACATTTTTTTAGAAAAAAAGTATTTTTTTTCAAATTTCGGGGGGGGGGGTAATTACTCCCTTTACCCCCCCCCCTTGTATCCTTGTATCCGCCCTTGCTCAAGATGTATTTATTATATTCAGATAATTGTATATATAATAGCAATACAGCTTTACGTCCTTTGTTTGTTTTTTTCCTAGTAGCCCGAATTTAGACCTTCACTATGGCGTCGGTTTGAGGTTAATAAAAAATTCTACAGTCGGTTGAGAGCTTGGAATTATATCGATTATGGTACCTTAGTGTATCTTTAACCCAACTATTTATGGAGAGTAATATATTCAAAGTTTTAGACTATTCATTAAATTAAAAAATGCATACCTGTAAAAGTTTTCAAATGTCAAAAATCGAAAAAATTACCACCACTCAAACAACTGTCCCTGAATTGCGCAGCTTCTTCAACCATGCAATGGGCGTTCCCTGAGAAGTTGTTTCATACTATCGCGGCTACATTGCAGCATCTCCTTACACTGATTACAGTACTAGCCAGAATTTGGACCCTAGCCGAAATTTGGACCTTCTCCTCTACTCTTTGGCCGATTTTGATTAAAAGCTTATTTTTCCGGTCCCGGGGGGTGTTTAACTTAAATATAAAATTTCAACCTCGTAGCTCAATTCCTTCATGCTTAAAATTGAACACACACACACACACAGACACACAGACACACCACACACACAGACAGACCATGTCGCGAAAACCACTTTTTTGGATTCAGGGGACCTCAAAACGTGAAGATCCATCAAAATCTCGACATCGAATTTTTGACTTGAATCCAATACTTTCTCTATATATATATATTACATATATATGTACATAGGTAAGAGAAAGTAAAAAAAAAAGTTATCGTTTCTTTTTAAATAAAAAAAGTAAAAAACAAATACTATACAATTTTTTTCTATTTTTTTCAAAATATAATAAAAGTGTCAATCACTTTTTAATTATTTTCTTTTTTCACTTCCTGAGTGCATTTTAGTTTTGAGAATAAATTTCACGGGACGCTTCTTCTTACACTTATTTTTCGAGGTCCGAAATTCACCCAACAAATGAATTTCTGATATTAAATGGACCTGTTACGCAATAGTGTGTCAAGCGCCAGCTACCGAGTTTTGAGAAAAAAAGTTTTTTGTTTTCATTGGATTATATATAATTTTTTTTGTCAATTGTGCAAATAACATTAAATATAAATTTTTTTAGGACATATTTCATAAAAAATGCTATTAATTAAAGCATTTGAAACAATATTCCGTGCTTAAACTCAATTTTGAATTTTTTGGTCTTTGACACACCATTGCATAACAGGGGCCAAATATCTTTATCTTTGTTTTTGCACAAAATTATTGGAAAAGTTGTAATTCAATAGCTTCACAAAATCTTAGCTTTATGATGACCACATCAGATAGAGAGATAGAAATTTCAATGTTTAAAAGAAGATGGATTATCGTTAATTAGAATGATGCTATCTTGAAATGGCCTTTGCAAGAAAAGACAAGCATTTTGCAAAAAAAAGAAAAAAATAATTTCCTCTCTGCATGAATGAATGTGATGTATGATGAGATAATGAATAATTTAATGCAATTGTATTTCATATGCCAAAATTATTCACGTAGAATGCCGGTTGATGCAAAAAACACACATAACCACGAATTCTACCTAATTTTTTTTTTTTTTGTTTTTCTTGACGGTCAATGTCCTAACGTGTGTGAATATCAAGGTTTTAATTATAAATAAATTGTATTTTGTTTAAAAGAGCCTATCAAAGGCAAGATTTTTATTTTCAATTTACTAGTTAAATTTATTAAAGCTTTTGTGGTTTGAATTATTATTATTTGGGGGATTTTTAATTATATACCACATTTGTGTTATTAATTATTTATTGAAAATATAAATACTGTACAACGTTTCGACTACTTATTCTGCAGCCGTTCTCAAGCACTGTGCACTTGCTCCGACTCAAGTGGGGAGACAGCTCTATGGGAAGAATGTTTATAAGTTTCTTTTAGTTATATGAACAGTGGCTAGATGGCAATACTAGGCTAGTTCAAAATTTATCCTGTAGAGTTTGTTCCTTTCGCCAACAAAATAAATAACTTATAACTGGATATGGGGGTTGGGAGTAATTGGAAAAAAAAGGGATTGGGAGAAATAAGTAGATGGATATAGCATATCATATACAGAATATTGATATATAAATAAATACTGATGATACATCAAAATAATATGAATATCTATAAAAATTTTAACAACTGTAAACAACAAAGGATTCCATAACAATATTACAAGATAGGCCTTTTATCAATTATTTTACAATTATAGTTAGGCGTTTGCTATTTTTTAACCGAATGATTGTTTTTTGTGTTTGGCTGCCTAATTATCATCCCTTGAATACAAAATAAATAACATTTTTTTCATGAGTTTAATAAGAAATACATTAAGTGGCTTAAAAATCTGAATATAAATGAATTAACTTTTATAAACTAATAAATTACTTTTAATTATAATTTTTTTTACAATTTAAAATAATAATTAAAAAATTTAATAGTACTATGTGCCATTCAAGTAGTTAAATAAAGCAAAGTGGCCGAGCGGGTTAAGTATTCAGTATCAAAACATGTGAATTGCAACAAGCTTGAGTTCAAATCTCTCTGGGAGCAACTTTTTTTTTTCCCCCTGCTTACTTTTAGTTCCATGAGAAGCGTATAGATGGCCCTAAACTTATAAACAATTTTTAACCTGGAGCTGTCCAATCTTGATTGTGTTTGATCTGTGGAACTGACTGTCATGCCTGTTATGTGCCTTTTTTATATACAACAACGTCAGCGCCATCTGAAGGCATTCTTGTGAAGTTAGATTCAAATTTTCCCGCCATTTTCACTTATTCTTCATGGGACTAGTAAAGTACTAGTACTCAAAGTTTCCCAAAGACAAGACCTAGCCCAATTTGTTTTCTATATCGCAAATAGTAAATATTTAAAATTTGAATGCAAATTTTGAGAAAAGTGAAAAAAAACTAAAAAAAATAATTGCTGAACATATTAGATGGTCGCTTTAATTGTAAAGGGCATACGTGGTGAAGTAGGTGAAATCCACTGAAGAAGGCCTCCGAAATATTTGGAAATATTACCTTTAAAATTAATAAAAAAATTTGCTGAAAATTTAGCCTTTTTCTTTCATATATAAAAAAATACGTACATCAGTAAAGTACTAGTACCCCAGAATTTTCCCTAGCGCAATTTCATTTTCGTACCGAAAATAATAATAGTATATATTTAAAATTTGGAAAAAATCGTTAGAGATAAGATTTTAATTGTTAATAATTTTTATAAATGATGCCTTTATTTAGTTGCTAACTTCACAAAAGATTCCTTATACCTCAGATTGCTAATTATATGTAAAAAAAATCATTTTTTTTAACTCTCAACTTAAGCATGTTCTTGATTGCTAGTTGACTACAAGTGAAACAACCGGCCCTAAATGAGACAGAGTTAATATTTGCCAAAAATAATAAAAAAAAATTAAATTCTCGACATGAATAGAAATTATTTAAAGCAACAAACAGGTGTCGTCTGTCTCAACGGAAAAAGAGCAGAGAGAGAGAGGCAGGCCTACCTGCTGGTGAGACAATCCAATGGGATGGACAAAATCAAGCCAAGTGACAACTTCACTGCACGGAGGCGTAGTCAACGATCCATTGTATGTGAAATATTCTTTTGACATAATCTCTGGTGGTGCCAGACGAAAAAGCTGAAGGGGAAAATCCAAAGGTGTCTTTGTACCTGGAGAATACACGGATGGGAATCGGTTCGTTAACTCGACAAACGCTTCGTTATCGGCATCGCCAACCTGTGGGGGAGAGGAAAAAAAAACAGTAAATATAAATAAATCGCTCAGGGGCCCACGTCTTGTGGGTACGTGGATGGCGACCACGAGCTACCCGAGCTGGCTATGTCTTTCATCTTTTCAACCGGCCTGTTCTATCCTTCTCAGTCGCAAAATCGCATAATAGGGTTGGCATCTCGGGAGTAAGGCGCCTGATGATGGTCCTTTATACGACCGAAACGTTGGCCCTGGCCACTTTTTACATTTAAATAAAAATTTGAAAAAACAACTAGCTGCGTTTGCTCATTAGAGATTTCCTGAACCTTAAATAAATTGTGATTTTTAATTTAATTTGAATTATTTTAATTTCCTTTGTTGACTTTTCGGGAAGTAAATGTCACCCATCTTCAGGACAACAACGGTGTTAAAAAACATGGGAAATAAATATTTTATTGAGAGAAGAAGGATGAATAAATATAATCCGGAGATGATTTTCAGGCCAATTTATTTGTATTAACTCCTTCCGCTATGGGTCAACGTTTCGGAGACAAAACGACTCCTTCTTCAGGACCAGAAAAACAAATAGCCCTCAATTTTGTCATTAAAAGTTGTGTTTAATCACGTTAGTACACAGGTGAAAGGCAATGGAGCAAAAAAAAAAAAACTTTTAAAGACAAAAAATTGAGGGCTATTTGTTTTTCCATTGATTTGAGACTCACCTCAAAGAAGAAGGCAAGTACAGCGAGTCCATCTTGATGTTTGATAGCCTCATCTGTCGTCCCATAAATGTCCTTATAGAACACCATATGCATCTCTAAAGGAAAACTTGAAAAAAAAAAAAAAAACATTCTAAATTAGAATAATGTAATCATTATAAAAAAAAAAAGAAGGAAATAGAAATGACAAAAGATTTATTTATTTATTTATTTTATTTTGATTGAAAAGCGAAACAAATTGTCTTTTGTCCCATCCAAATATGTGTAAATTATAAACAAAAAAAAATCACAGAAGAAGAAAATAAAAAAATACATCTAAGGTAAATAAATAAAAATAAAAATTATTATATAATTAATTGTGAGGTATGTCTTTCATTCTTTCGTTGTCCTATGAGCGCTCCGTTTATGCGAATGTGTGTCGCTGAAATTGTAATTTTCATTTATTCTCGCCTCCGGCTCTGAAGATGGCCTAGACCAGTGGCCGAAACGTCAGCCTGGAACGGCAATAATAAAAGAAATAATTTTGGCTGCCTATGTCTTGGATTTTTTTTTGACTCCCCTTATATAATTAATATTCTTATTATAGTCCTTGCTCAGGGGCCCACATCTTGTGTGTATGTGGATGGCGACCACGAGCTACCCGAGCTGGGGCTGGCAGTCCTATTCTTTGCATGTCAGTCTCTTCCTTCCTCTTTTCAACAGGCGTCAGACCGAGCGACGGGCCGGCCTGTTCTATTCCTTCCCGGTCGTAAAAAAACCAATGAACCGCCGACCCCTTTATTTCCGCCGACCCCGCACCCCGGGAATAATCAGGCGAGGAAAGAAGAAGAAGAAGAAGATTCTTATTATAGTCCAAGAGCTGGAGTTTTCTGAAGGTTAATATTTTCAGAATAGGTTGCATTTTAGTGATGGAAAGATACTCTAGAGTCAACACTTCCAGTATTAGGGCCTTTGGTGGGAAAAAAGCCGGTAAAGTTGCGGGAAGATGGTTTTTCACAAATATCTCGAAAACTATGCGCTTTTCCGCAAAAATTCATCTATACAAAAATAATCGAAATTAAATTACAAACAAAAATGCTCTAGTACATAATCACGCTAAAGTGAACGGTTCACGAGATATAGAGGGGTAAAATAATTCATATAATGGTTGTCATGGTAACAAGATATAAATATTTCTCTATCTCACAGTGTCTCCTTTCATATTAATTACAAATTTTACCCCTCTATATTTCCCGAGCCGTTCACTTTAGCGTGATTATGTACTATACAATTTTTGTTTGTAATTTAATTTCGATTATTTTTGTATAGATGAATTTTTGCGGAAAAGCCCATAGTTTTCGAGATATTTGCGAAAAACAATTTTCCCTCAACTTTACCGGCTTATTCCCGCTAAACGCCCTGGTACTGGAAATGCTGACTCTAGATTATCTTTCCATCCCTAAAATGCAACATATTCTGTGAAAACTCAAATTAAGAAAATCTTACTCCAAATACATTATAATGCGCCAGTATATGTATATAATTAGAAGATTAATGATATAAAGAGGATGCAGCCAATAATAAATAAAAAGCATCTGTTTTAGTTAACACTCTATATTTAGGAACTTTTCGGCTATGATCAACAAAGCCATCTTCAGCCCTCCAAGAGTATATTACTTTCTCTTACCTATGTATATATGTAATATATATATAGAGAGAAAGTATTGGATTCATGTCAAAAATTCGATGTCGAGATTTTGATGGATCTTCACGTTTTGAGGTCCCCTGAATCCAAAAAAGTGGTTTTCGCGACATGGTCTGTCTGTGGGTGGGTGTGTGTGTGTGTGTGTTCAATTTTAAGCATGAAGGAATTGAGCTAGGAGGTTGAAATTTTATATTTAAGTTAAACACCCCCCGGGACCGGAAAAATAAGCTTTTAATCAAAATCGGCCAAAGAGTACTAGTACTTTACTTTTTCAGTTTTTTTCGATTTTCTCAAAATTTGCTCCAACGATTTTTTTTAAAATTCAAAAATCAATTATTTTTTAGATGCTCTTTAAAATGTATATTCTCATTTTGCAATTGAAATCTTCTGAAGACCACTTTACTCTTGTACTTCATAGGGAAGATAGGAGAAATGGTTGCCATGGTAACAAAATATAAATATTTTCCCATACTTATAAATTTTACATCTTGAATTCAATTGTACCCTACTGTCGGAAACTAAATACATGTCGACACAAAAATCTGGTGTGACAAGCACAGTACACAACTTTCGATTACCGAAGGTAAGAGAAAGTTGTGTGCTGTGCGACCAGTCACACCAGATTTTTTTATATTATTAACATACAAAATAGATATTCAATTATATTATAAGGACATCGGCCAAAAAAATGAATACTTTTGCGTATTATCAGTTGATTTGTAGATATTTCGATTCTAATGGTATAGAATCATCCTCAGTACAATCAACAGATGTTTTGCAAATCGTTAACTCTTCCCATCCAACATTATGAAAATTGCATTCATGGAATGCTCAACTGTTTTGTCATATTGGATGGGAAGAGTTAACGATTTGCAAAACATCTGTTGATTGTACTGAGGATGATTCTATACCATTAGAATCGAAAATAAATCTACAAATAAACGGATAATACGCAAAAGTATTCATTTTTTTGGCCGATGTCCTTATAATATAATTGATCATCCTTACGGCCATCTACTAACAATCTGCTTCAAAATAGATATTGTCATATTAGATATAATACAGTTCATATGTATTTGGTCGTATGTATTTTTTTTAATTTTCATTAGCAGTGGCGTAGCGAGGGAGAGCAAGGGGGGTCATCATGCCCCGGGCGCTACTCACAAAGGGGCACCAAAAGGTCCGCAAAACAAAAAAATTGCTGGATAATTTTTATTTTTATTTTAATTGATTTCTGGAAAATATATTTTAAATTATTTAGTGCCAGTGTAATATAATAATTTTGTATATTTTACATATATATGATTTTCGAATGGGAGGGGGGGCGCTAAAAAAGGTATTGTGCCCCGGGCGAGAGTTAAGCTCGCTACGCCACTGTTCATTACCCACAAGAGAGAAAAGAGCAAAGCCTTGAATGGATAGAATATTCAATTTCTTCTCGTCTGGCTGCATAAATAAAGGAGGCTCTCCGTATTTGTATCCCCTTTAAGATATTGGAAAAGTTTTTTTGTTTTCAAATTATACAAACTTTCAAACTCATTTATAAGTTTTTGTAGATATAATATCTTTAAAAAAAAAATAAATAAATCACGCTAGGGTACTTTTACTTGAAAAAAAAAACCGCATTGAAAAATTCCTTATAATAGACTAGTTTTTTTTTTTTTTTTTTTAAAGTACGTTTAGACGTCGCTCCTGACAGTGGCGTAGCAAGGAGGGGGGGGTAAGGGGGGCATGATGCCCCGGGCGCTACTCCCAAAGGGGCGCCAAATGGTCCGCAAAACAAAATATAGGGTAAGAGAAAGTAAAATTTCTGGATAATTTTTATTTTTATTATAATTGTTTTCTGGAAAATATTTTAAATGTAGTGCCAGAGTAATATAATAATTCTCGGCGAAAAAAACTCGCCGAAAATTTTCTAGCCGAAAGCAAAATCAAAAAAATCGCCGAAAAGAAAACTCGCCGAAAACCGCCGAAAAGGCCGAAAATCCGAAAAGTTCCAAAATAAAATATTTTAAAAAATCTGGTGTGACTGTCGCACAGCAGACAACTTTCTCTTACCAAAGGTACTGTACTGTGCTTGTCTCACCAGATTTTTAAAATTATTTTATTTTGGAACTTTCCGGATTTGGCGAGGAGGCGAGATGTTTTCGGCGAGTTATATCGCCCCTATAATAATTTTGTATATTTTACATATATATAATTATATATGGTATTCGAATGGGGGGGGCGCTAAAAAGGTATTGTGCCCCGGGCGCGAGTTAACCTCACTACGCCACTGGCTCCTGAACCCCCTTAATAATTCAAATGAGATTGTCACAGATCTAACAACCTTTGTAATCTTAAGTGTATTGTACCTGAAGAAGACCACAGAATGAGTGGCCGAAACGTTGCAAATAAACCGGAGCTAAACAGAAAACAGTGCTAACAACTAATTTGAGATGGAGGGTGTATTTAAACAATTTTGCATGCATAATTTAGATACGTACCTATGGTTATTGATAAGATCTTCAGAACCCACGGAGTCATCGGCCCCCCAATGGAAATGCAATTGCTGAAAGGCATAGACGCCGTTCAATGGACCCCCAGCAACCAAGGGCCGAGTTATTGTTGTGTTCTGTTGCAGCATCACTAAAAAAAAAAAAAAAAAAAAAATACATTTGTGGAGTGCTTAGCAGTGAAGAAATAATAAAATTTTAAAGTGACTAGCTGGGGGGCTTCGCCCCCTAGATCCCCCACCTGTGGCGGATCCTAGTCTTTTCTTAATTATGAAAAAAAAAAATTTTTTTTAAACATTCACACTTTTTTCTCTCATTCACACAGTCTTTTCGGCAACTTAGGCGATATAAGACTTTGCCGATAACCGTTATTTATGAATTTATCTATATTGGGGTCCAGATATTCTTATTTTACGCTATTTGGTATCCAAATGGCTTAAATAAAATCATCGGACTGCCTGGGGTCCGAACCCGCGACGTTTGGTATACGAGGTTAGCACGCTAACCTCTACACCAAGCCCCGAGGGCAAAAAAAATTTATCATTACTATATTCCAATCCAGTGCCTGCTTGAGGATTTGTTTATATTCATGGAATACACAAATGAAAAGAATATATAAATATTCCTCTATACATTTCCTATGGGAGAAATTATAACTTTAAGAATTAATAACTCAAAAAGTTATAGGAATTTCGGGGTGAAAATAATTTTCCAATAACCCCTAGATGGTCCTCTTTAAGCATAAAAAATTCCAACGGCAAGTTGCCCAAATAGAGCGTGACAGACAGACAGACGGACATTAGCGAATTATGTAAATAGATAGCCGTTGGGTCTGGTGGAAACATTATAAGTAAATAAAATTAATTAAAAACACTACAATATATGAGTCAATTATTATAAAAGTTGATAGAAATCTACAATTTTAGTGTAAGGATCATATCACAAATTTCATCCATCTAGCTGCTTTGGTTTTTAAGCAATCGTGTTCACACACACACACCCACACACACACCCAGACGTAATTCCAAAAGAATATACGAGAAAGTCTCAGGGAAGTCATTCCCCATATTTTTCCAAATTATTCATCACTTTCTCTTATTTCAGAATAATTTTTTACTTTCTCTTATTTGGTTTGACTTATTCCTTATTAAATTATATTGTTTCTAAGTTTCTGAATAAAAAAATCGTCCAAAAACTTTTTATATCACTCTTTTTCATTGTTATCGTCGTTTTGCTTCGTTAAATGGAATATACCACTCTCTTAAAACGAATTAGTAGAATTTATACTTATTCAAACAGTAGGTAAGAAAATTACACCAAATTTAGTCATTTTGAGTAGAATCTACTAATATATTTAGTAAATTTATTGGTTACTTTTAGATTAGTTATTTTTTACTAATTCAAAAAGTAGTTCATTCAATTCCGGCTGTCTGAGAAGCCAACATGGCCGACCAGCTGTTTGATCGGTTCCTTAATAAAGACATTTTTGGCAATATAAGGCTTTATTTAAGTAATAATAATACAAATAAATAATAATATTGAGATAACTTGTATTTTTTGTTAAAAATTGCAGGAAATATATGTTAAGTCAAAACAAATAGATTCCAAATTTTTTTAAATTAATAAAATATTATTTTTTAAATAGTCAATTAAGAAATATTTTTACTTAAAATTTAGTAAATATATTTCTTGATATAACGATAATTAGTTTTATTAAGTTTATTTAGAAATAAATTGCTGGGAAGGAATATAGTAACATTCAAGTAAAAAGCATTGTTAACACCAGCGACATACTTATATACCAAATAACAGAGAAGTAAGAGTAAGTCAAGTTTAAGTGGGTTCGGCTAGAACTCGAGTCAGTAAACACAAGTTAAGGTCCCGGTGTCATCGCACCTTATTTCAGATATCTTAAACATTTCTTTTTTTGGTCATTATTTTTTTAAAAATTCACTTATTCAATTAGTGAATTTTTCATATTAATAATTTTTACTAATTGAAAAAGTGGATATCCACTATTTACGGGTGGTCTACTTTGCACATCTTAAAAAAGTGACTATACACTATGAATTAGTAGTTTTTTACTAATTCGTTTTTAGAGAGTAACCAGGGATGGGGTTCAGGCATTTTTATTTAAGCCATTTGGTATCCAAATGCCTTAAATAAAATCATCGGATTGCCTGGGATCCGAACCCCCGACCCTTGGTATACAAGGCAGGCGCGCTACCAACTAGGCCAAGCCCGGGGGCAACTTATTGAGTTATTATTCTTATATGTAAACATAGAATTTATGTTCTCATTAATTTTTGAATATATGGATCCACAAATAATGTAATTTTTTTAATACATTGGTTTTCACTACTTTTGGCCATTATTAAATAAATATACGTATAAGTTAGCAAATTTGCGAGATGTGTTTGTGCATATGATTGGACAAAATCGGGCCCTCTGTAGTCGAACCAGGACCTCCACGCTTTCACGGCGGGTAGACTACCTTTATCCTAGGTAGTGGAAGCCCTGGTTCGACTCCAGGGGGCACAATTTTTAAGCCTCATTATTTTTAACTATTCCGTCAACAATAAAAACAGAGATAGAGAACTCTATCTTTTAGGGGTCATGATCAAGTATTGAGCGATAAAATTTTTTTCAATTATACCAATTATTTTGTTTAAATAAGACTCCAGACACCCAAAAATACATACATATAATAATAAGGATATAGGATACTACTATAATTACTCTTGCTATTATTATTTTTTTTTTTAATTAAACATTTATTTAAAACGTGTTTTAAAACTAAATTGTTCTGTTCCATTTACAGTTTTTTTCATTTTTCTTTTTTGGGCATTTACTTAACCAAGTCTTTTACGTTCTAGTGATTTAAAATATATATTCAAGTTTTTCGATGCAATATATATTTATTTTTCAATAGAAACTTAATATATTCTTATCATTTCCACTTCTTTTTCATCCTCCTCATAAATAGGTCTTTTAAACTTGAAGCCATCTTGAATATCAAATAAAGATAAATAAAATTGTATAATCAAAATAAAAATATAGATATAAAAAAAATGAATAAAGGTGAGACGTAAATCCCCTTCATATAAAATTTTTTTATCCTATTTTATGTATTTATTTAAATATAATAAAAAAAAACCAAAATATTTTATTTAGGTTAAAGAAATTTATTGTTATTTACTTAAAATTTTCTTTAAGAATGTGATGCGTTAATGTTTGTCTTCATTTCTTTCACTTTCTATGAACAATCAAAGAAATCAATTTATTTTGTAGGTAAACCACTAATTATATAGTTATAATAAAATATTTTAAAAAATCTGGTGTGACTGGCGCACAGCACACAACTTTCTCTTACCTTCGGTAATCGAAAGTTGTGTTCTGTGCTTGTCACACCAGATTTTTTGTGTCGACATGTATTTAGTTTCCGACAGTAGGGTACATTGGATTTTAAGATGTAAAATTTATAAGTATGGGAAAATATATATATTTTGTTACCATGGCAACCATTTCTCCTATCTTTCCTATGAAGCACAAGAGAAGTGGTCTTCAGAACATTTCAATGACAAAATGAGAATATACATTTTATAAGGAATCTAAAAAATAATTGATTTTTGAATTTAAAAAAAAATCGTTGGAGCAAATTTTGAGAAAATCGAAAAAAACTGAAAAATTGCATCAGTAAAGTACTAGTACTTTTTGGCCAATTTTGTTGAAAAGCTTCGTGTCACGTCCCGGGGGTGCCTAACTTAAATATAAAATTTCAACTTCGTAGCTCTTTTCGTTCTTGAGATATTTTGTTCACAGACAGACACACAGACACACAGACAGACAGACAAACAGACCATGTCGCAAAAACCACTTTTTTGGATTCAGGGGACCTCAAAACGTGAAGATCCATCAAAATCTCGACATCGAATTTTTGACATGAAACCAATACTTCTCTTCTCTCTCTATATATTAACATATATATAGAGGTAAGAGAAAGTAAAAATATAATTTCACTTAGCAAAAGAACAAAATTGCATTTGTCAGGCTTTTTGGAAAGAACTATAGAATAGGGTGTCAAAGTAAAAAAAAAAAACTTAAAAAAATTTTTTTCTAAACTTTTATCCGTTTGCGGCACGTCTAAATGACCTCCGATTTGGTTGAAACTTAAAATCTATATGTAATAACACTCTGCATATTTTACTTTCTCGTACCCTATATATGAAATATATAGGAGAGAAAGTATTGCGATCATGTCAAAAATTCGATGTCGAGATTTTGATGGATATACATGTTTTGAGGTCCCCTGAGTCCAAAAAAGTGGGTCCCGCAAATTGGTCTGTGTGTGTGTGTGTGTGTGTGTGTGTGTGTGTGTGTGTGTGTGTGTGTGTGTGTGTGTGTGTGTGTGTGTGTATATGTATGTGTGTCTGTGTGTGTGGACAGATTTTAAGCATGAAGGAGTTGAGCTAGCGGATTGAAATTTTATATTTAACTTAGGTACCTTTGAAGAATCTCAAAATAAGCTTTTGAACAAAATCGGCCAAAAAGTACTAGTACTTTACTGATGTACTTTTTCAGTTTTTTTCGATTTTCTCAAAATTCCCTCCAAGGATTTTTTTTAAAATTCATAAATGAACTATTTTTTAGATGCTCTTTAAAATGTATATTCTCATTTTGCCGTTGAAATCTTCTGAAGACCACTTTACTCTTGTTCTTCATAGGAAAGATAGAAATGGTTGCCATGGTAACGGAATTTAAATCTTTTTCTTTTTATTAGATTAAAAATCAATTATTATTTAAATTCCCATTTTTTTTAAATTTATTTGTGTCTTTAATTGTTTCAAAGAAAACATATATGTCTCTCTCTCACTTGCAAACATTATCGTCTCTCTCTACTCTTTTTAAATTCCCTTTCCACCTTATCTTCGCATAGGAACAATGTTAATTTCCTATAGGGATTTGTATGTTAATTTATTTTTGATTCAAAAGGGGGTCCCCTTTAGAACTTTTTAGGCATTTAAAATTTTTTTTCCAATTCTTATGAAATTTTGTATTTATTTACGATTCTATATTGTGTATAAAATGTCCAAATATGAGATTAAAATTTTGAAAAATAACCATAGTTTATTTGAAGCAGTCAACATTTAAAATGCAAGTTTGAAACTAAGGTGCTATGGAAAACTAAATATATCTCGACACAAAAAATCTGGTGTGACCAGCACGGTGCACAACTTTCTCTTACCGAAGGGTAAGAGAAAGTTGTGTGCTGTGCGCCAGTCACACCAGATTTTTTAAGTGGTGTCCCCTTAAAATTTCAAAATAATGTCCAACCTTCATATCAAGCAATGAATTTAAATAGAGAAACAACAATAATAATTAAAATTTATTACAATATAATTGTTCATTTATTTCCAAGTGAAATATGTCCTTTTAACCTTCCATTTTAATGGTAAAAAAAAAATTTAAATTGATCAAAGAAATATATCTGATCTATTTTTCTCTTCTCTGAGATTCTTCTATCAAAATAAAAATAATTTTTGTCTTAAAAAAGAATATAAATTTTCTCATGGGCTTTACCCCCTTCGCTTTTTATTTTGTACATTTGAAGGTCTGTTGACAGCCATGATATTTTTTTTCACACCAGAGTTTCATTGCATTTATTTTCTATAAGATTCTTCAAAAGAAATAATAATACCAAAAGATTTCTTTATCATATTTGTTTTTCTTTCACTAAATCACAATGTGTAATTTATTAAGAAAATTTTTAATCTGTTATTTTTCATATATGCCTAATTATAGTAAATATTAAATTACATTTTATGAAAAAGGACTTATAAGTGTATAAATACAATTTTGGTTTCTCTTGCCCTATATATAAAATATATAGAAAGTATTGCGATCATGTCAAAAATTCGATGTCGAGATTTTGATGGATATACCAGGTACATGTTCCCAGGTCCCCTGGGTCCAAAAATGTGGGTCCCGCAAATTGGTCCGTGTGTGTGTGCACTCGATTTTAAGCATGAAGGAATTGAGCTGGGAGATTGAAATTTTATATTTAAGTTAGGCACCTCCCCTGAGGCATGAAAATAAGCTTTTGATCAAAATCGTCCAAAAATTACTAGTACTTTACTGATGGAGTTTTCTTATTTTTTTCGATTTTCTCAAAATTCGCTCCAACGATTTTGATTAAAATTCATAAATCAATTATTTTTTAGATGCTCTTTGAAATGTATATTCTCATTTTGCCATTGAAATCTTGATGAATACCATTTTACTCTTGAACTGAAAAAAATCGGTAAAAATGTACTTTATTTTTCAGTTTTTCGATATTTTCACAATTCGTTCTAACAATTTTGATTAAAATTCAAAAATCAATTATTTTTTATTTTTTATGCTCTGTAAAATAAAACTTTCATTTATCGAAGTTTAGACTGTCCGATTAGTCACATCATATTTTTACACTACTGCCGGTGCTGTTGAATATTTCTATATAATTAATAATTTTAAAGTATTTTATACAATTCGATTTTACAACGAAAGATTTATTAATAATATTAGAAAAACTTTAATGATTAGAAAAATAAGTAGTCTATATTTTAATACAAACTTTTTTTTTTTAAATAATTAAGCACTTGAATGTGTCACGAACGCTGTTATCTTTTCCTTTCGAGATACCTTAGAATATATATAAAATACAAATAATAAATGATTTCCGCCGAGTCCAAAGTCCACTGCGATTCCAAAGGTCGATCGGCCGGCCTCTATAGGGCCCACACGTTCGCGCTTTCACGTCTTTTTTTTTACAACGTGTCCTCAACTCACACATATATACCAAATTAAATTACTCCTTATTTGTGAAATGAAAAGAAAAAAAAAAAAAAAAATAATTAAAAAAATTGCAGAGTTGGTTTTTTTACTCAAATAATTAAAAAAATAAAATAAAAAGCTCAATTAATATATTCTTTTTAAATTGTTTGGAATTATTTTAAAAGACCTCTATTTATAATAATAATTCACATTAATATTTTATTTATTCTGAATAAGTTGTGCTGGGAGACGCTCCTGTATTTTTTTATCCTTTCTCATGACTTTCTGCATTTTTTATGGAGATTTTCATATCATCGGATTCCTTTAGTGACCGACAATCGAGTGAAAGGTACCAAATTTATATTATCTGCCCACTTAAAGCCTTTTTTTTGTTTCTTTTTTAATTAATTTCTTCACAAAGAAAATTTCACTCTTTTTTTTTTTAAATATATACTTATATCTGTGCTCATATTTCAAAGAAATATACATATTAATTCTTTATTTAATAAATTTAATATAAACATTTATAAATATAAATCGACCTCTCAAACCAATTCCCAACTCAAGGTCAACCTAATTTCCTAAGCCGCCTTGAAAGACCTCTAGGCGTGAAGATTTTGCCTCTATTCACCTTTTATATTTTTTTTATTTTCCTGGTTGATTGTTGCTCATCATGAGTCGTTTTTGTTTTCTATGTGAGCAAAAAATATTTAATTATCAATCTTTGCTTAAATGTTCTAGTGGGTTTTGTGATAAAATCACTCATCTCTCATGTATCAAAAAACTCACTGAGTCTGGTCTATCTGATAGGGGAATTACTTTGAAAACCGATGCTGAAAGCAAACACGGTCTAGTTTTTAATTGTTCAGATTGTACTAGTCTTGAGGCTATTCATGAAATTTCTATGGTTGGATCTCCTGATCTTGATGAGCCTTCGAAATGCATAAATAACAAACATATTTTTGAGATATTGACTCTCGTTAAGACAATGTATAATGAGATCAAATCCTTGAGGGCAGATAATAAGGAACTGAGGAAGGAAATGAGAGAATTAAAAAGTGCTCTTCCAATAGTTGCTTCTAAGCTTTTACTGAATCCTAATAGTGGAACTGCGCGAGATTTGGGCAAATCTGGAACTGTTGGCGTGAACAACACAGCTGTGGGCAAGACCAACACAGCTGATAGGAAGTCTAATGTTGCAGAACAAACAATTACTAAGAATAACAATAGTAATAATGCGACTGTCTTGCCATCGACTTCAGCTCAAGAGCCTACAAATGGAGGGGAATCCTCTGAGGGCTTCACCACGGTTAGTTACAGGAAGAGGAAACCTAGGCCTATTCCTCCCTTACAGGGTACGATGAAATCTGATGCCCTTAAGGTGGTTAGTAGGAAATCTTTAAAAAAAGAGTTGTTTGTAACCAGGCTGGACCCCACCACAACAACTCAGGATTTGGATAATTATCTGTTAAACAATCTAAAGCTTGGACTGAATTCCTTTAAATGTAATAAACTGAAAACTAAATACGACACCTATTCCTCATTTCATCTTTTGATCGACTCGAATGATTATGAGAAAGTACTTCATGAGGATGTATGGCCTGAAGGAATTCTTATCAAACCTTTTTTTAAAAAAGAAAAAATTTCTGAGTCAAAAAACGATTAAATTATAATGCTCTGAGTATCTATTATCAGAATGTTAGAGGTCTCCGAACTAAATGTGAGGAATTTTTATTGAGATGTCATGAAGAGTTGCCTAGGATTGTCTGTTTATCTGAAACATGGTTGAATCTTAATCTTGGCAACTCTGAAATTTTTCCTGATGTGTACTCTATCTTTCGAACTGACAGAGATCCTTTGCTCACTCAAAAAGAGAGAGGAGGAGGCGTGTTGATAGCCGTGAACAACTCTGGCTGGAATTACTATCCTGAGAGAATTGTGCGTCTTGAATGCCCTAATTCTGTCTGGATTAAGTTAAGAGACGGTAAGGGATCTGTGATATATATATCTACTGTATATTTCCAACCAAATGCACCGATGGATGAATATGAAAAATTCTTCTATAATTTCGAACAATTTAATTTTGAGGAAAATGCTGGCATCATTATTGTTGGTGACTTCAACATGGATTTTTATGGTGGTATGAATTCGTCAACGTGTTCTCGATGTTCATCTTTTAAACTATATATTGAGTATAATGGTCTGTTATCTTTGAATAAAGTATTAAACAAATCGGGTAAGACTCTGGACCTTGTCTTGTCTAACTGTGGTGACTTAGTAGTGGAGGAAAGTATTTTTTCTCTCTCCAAGGTAGATCTCTATCATCCTACGCTCAATATAATTTATAAAAATGTACATAATGTCAATGATGGTAAGAGGGTGTTTTCCCTTTCAGACTGTAAAAATATTAATTTTAACTTTAGAAGGGGAGATTTTAAATTATTGTATCTCTCCCTGGCTGAGATAGACTGGTCTATACTGTATACAATTAAGGATATTAACCATGCTGTTGATTACTTTTATAAATTGCTTTATAATGTTATGAATAAGTGCTTTCCTCCTAAACGTAATTGTACCTCAACATATCCCCCTTGGTATAATGCAAAACTAATAAGTAAAATAAAATATAAATTTAAAATTAGAAAGAGACTTAGAAGAAAGGCTAGTACTTTCGATAAAATAATATTTAGAAGACTCAGAAGTGAGATTCATTCTTATAACAATTTACTTTATAAAAATTATATTAAAAGGATTGAAGGAAATATCAACTCCGATCCTAAAACATTTTGGAACTTTGTAAATAATAAAAAATCTGTTAAAACTACTTCTGAGCATTTTACAATCTACGGAGTTGATACAAACAATTCTAAATTAATTTGTGATACGTTTGCAAATTATTTTATTTCTGTATTTAATAATAACGATAATTTTCAAATCAACTCCTCACTTAAATATCTGGATAATTTTAATGATAGCTTGAATATAGGTGAGATTTCTAGTCAGGATATAATCAAAGCTGTATTGGGATTAAGACCCAAAAAGTCCATTGGTCATGATGGGATTCCTTCATATATTGTTAAGGGATGCTCAGAGGTATTTGTCGCTCCCCTTCACTATCTTTATAATCTGTCTCTCAGAACCAAGATTTTCCCTGATCTTTGGAAGTTAACTACAATCATTCCTGTGTACAAAAAGGGCGAGAGGAGGTTTGTGTCCAATTATAGACCGATAGCCCTCCTCTCTCCTTTTTCAAAGATCTTTGAGAGCATTATTTATGAGTATATCATGCACTTTATGATAAAATATTTTTCTGTGAATCAGCATGGGTTTATCCCTAAGAGATCTGTCTTGACGAATTTGTCGTTATTCACAGAATATTTAACTGATTGTCTAGATCATGGTCAGCAGGTTGATTGTCTTTACTTGGATTTTGCTAAGGCCTTTGACTCTGTAAACCATAAATTACTTTGTCTAAAGCTAAAAAAATATGGCATTAGTGATTCTTTGTGTAGCTTGTTGTATTCGTATTTATATCAGAGAAAACAGTATGTTTTATATAGGAATGAAATCTCATTTCGGTTTACGGCTTATTCTGGAGTTCCTCAGGGCTCAAAACTAGGCCCACTTCTTTTTATTATATTTTTAAATGACTTAACTTATGTTATTAAAAATTGCAAATTTTTAATATATGCTGATGATCTAAAAATTTTTACCAAGATTAGAGATAACACGGACTGTTTGGTGTTGCAAAATACTATAGATAATGTTCAATTGTGGTGTAAAGAAAACTTACTACCTTTGAATATTGAGAAATGTAATATCTGTACCTTTACAAGGAAAACAAATATTATAACTACTAATTATTGTATTGAAAATGTAATATTGAAAAGAGTAGAATCTGTTAAGGATTTGGGAATTTTCTTTGACGCCAGGTTAACATTTGTTAAACATATTGACTTCATAGTTAATAAAGCTTTCAGGATGCTTGGTTTTCTGAAGAGAAATTCAAAACACTTTGTTAATTTACAAACTTTAAAAACTTTGTATTTCTCATTAGTAAGATCTCAATTGGAATATGTTCCTCTAATTTGGAATCCTTTCTATTCTTATCAGATAGATGCTATTGAGAGGGTTCAGAGAAAGTTCCTAAGTTTTCTATTTTATTTTAAGTTCGGTCTGCCTTCCTCTCAGGTTGGTTATAATCAACTTATTGAGATATTCGAAATGAAAAAATTATCTGAAAGGAGGAGTGATGCAATTTTTGAGAACTTTTGTGACCTGTTGGGGGATCGATGGGACTGTGGAGAATTGCTTGCCAAGGTTGGCTTTAGGGTTCCGTCTTTCTCCCTCAGGTCCGGCTCGCTCTTTTACCTCGGATTAGTTAAAACTAAAGTAGGAGAAAACTCTCCTGTCTTTAAAATGATTTCGGAGTATACCGTGAGGGAGGCCGGCCTGAATATCTGATTATTAATGTACATATTTAATTTTATAGTGTTTCTGTTATTTATTGTAAAACTTTGTAAATTATTTTTCACTCTCCCTGTAAATAGGAATCTCCTGTTGGGAGTTTTATCAAATAAATAAATAAATAAATAAATAAATAAATAAATAAATTGATTTTGGATATTATAGATATTTTCTAGGTGTTAAATTTATTCACTTTTTGAAATCAAAGCCAACACTATTCACACAAAAGAAGCTCTGCTATTAAAATCATTATTTTTTAGCTAGATTTTGATTGTTTAAAAGGAAATGAATTAATTAAAATTTATCTAGTCGTTCGACGGCCTTCATAAATACAGAAACCTCTCTAGTAATGTTTCTTTTACATTCAGGGCCAAGGCCATCGCATCGGTCATCATCTAATTTATTTATTAAGATTTGTAATTAAATAGCCACTCTTGAAATTAAAAGAAATAATTCATTCAATACTGAAATTTTATTTTTACTTTCTTTTATCTCTATTTGTATATATAGAGGAAAAACTTTGAATTAATGTCAAAAATTTGAGGTTTTGATGGAGTTGATATCAAAAAAGTGGGTCCCGTAAAATGATCTGCCTATGTAGAAATAAAACATCAAGGAAATGAGCTACGAGTTTAACTTTTAAGTTAGGTACTCTCCTGAGGCGCAAAAAAATTTTTTAAATAAATTCATCCATAACGTAGTAGTATAATTAATTATATGTCGATTTAAAAAAATATGACACAATTTTTAATTACTGAAAGTAAGAAAAACCGAAACCGAAACTTGTATTTCCTATAAAAATTTTTTTTTCATTTTATCTTTTTTTTTTTTTTTTGAATTTTTTTTCCCTTCGGTGAAAATCATTTTACCTTTTTTTTAGGGAGACTAAATTTTTTTTTCTCCCTCAAGTACAAATTATTTGACCTTTTTTTTTTTTTGCATGCGAGTCTCATCCCATTTTTTCAGACTCTGGTTTCGGCCGGCCGAAAGGTTCGGCTACTTTTTGGCCGAAACCGAAACTACGGCTGAAACCATGATTTTTGGCCGAAACCGTAACCGAAACCGAATATTCGGTCGGTTCCTATTGAATATATTTTTCCACCAGATCTTGTATAGTATTTAAAAATTGGAAAATTACTAATTATATATATAACTGTATATATAGATATTTATTGTTTTTATTTTCACTCTATTAACCTAATTATTGGAATATGACATTTTGAACTTTCTTAGATAATAATTCATATTATTCATTTAAGAACATAAATATTTTTTTTTCTTATATTAATCATTCATTTTTTTAAAAATACTCATAATTAAAAATATAACATAAGCTTATTGATAGTTTTTACATTTCATCTCTAATCTTAGCGTTTTGAAATTTTTACCTGGTAGTAGAATTAGGTCTAAACATCGTTGTCAAATACATTTTCGAAAGCCCAATTTTGGAGCCCAAAAAAAGAATCCATCAAATAAAAGTGCATTTTCCAAAAAAACAAATTAAATAAATATTCATATCAAAAATGATGATGAAAATTTATACTGTAGTGCATGTGTTTTTAAACTGCGGTCCGCGGGCCCCGAGGGATTCACGAATTGGTTGTTGGGCGCCCGCGAAATTATTCTAGTTGAAAAATCATTTGTATTATGTATTTTATATAAAATATACACTATATTTTTACTTCATACATTATACAAATACACTGATTCTAAAATCAAACTTGAAGGATAACATAAAATGCTTACAGTTAGAAAGGGGTCCGCGAGAAAAAAGTTCAATAGAGGTGAACTACACGAGTTTAAGAACCCCTGATGTAGTGTATTTTTTCATTTTATTAAAATTTTTAAATATTAGACTCTATTCTACTTCAAAAATCACGAATAACAAAGAGCAGCTCATTTTTTTATTAACATATTTATTTATTTTTCTTACAAAAAAGTAAATGTAGCCATCTTCAATTTATATAAATTTAGTTGTTTCCAATTAATTCATGTCCTCCTAGGAAGGTCCTACTTTGTTTACCTGAGTTGATTCCGTCATATCTCAAACTCGTCTCGACCTTTAGACTTTGAACGCAATCAATTAAACCTTTCATTTCTAGTTTTTATTTTATTACTAATATTGTAAAAATATTTAAATACATGGTGTTTCAAAAAGAATTTACGCATATATTTATTAAACTTTAATACATACTAATATGAAACTTTACACACATATTTACGAACCTCTCAAGTTCAGATTACAGATGTTCAATATGTCCTCCATCAGCGAAACGAACATCGATACTCAAATTCCTCCCAAACTCGGTAAGCATGTCTTCACGAAGACAACTTCATTTTTCAACAAGACTGGGCACCCCCTAACCGGAGTCGCCAAGTGCGTGAATATCTGTATGAAACTCTACCGAACCGTTGGATTGGTAGTCAAGGAGCTGGCGACTTAGCATGTCTCAGCTGGGCAACTCGGATTTGACACCCGGTGACTTCTTCCTTTAGAATTTTGTTAAAGACAACATTTATGTACCACCACTTCCACAGAACCTGGAAGAGTTGAAGAACCGGATCCATACTGCCATAACATCAGTGACGAAATACATCCTTGCCCGAGTATGGGAGAAATTTGAGTATCGATGTAATATTGTTTGTATCTCTGATAGAGGACATATTGAACATCTGTAATCTGAACTTGAGAGGGTTTTTTCAATTCATGGGACATTCGGTACTCGCTAAAACAAATAAATTAAATAGTCGATTTTTGTTTAATACTTATTAAACCGGACTAAAAAATTCACTTTAATATATTAATATTTAAAACTATATACCATTAATATTATTTTCAAAAGACAAAGTTAAAAACTTGATTTAACAACCCAACTTTTACCCTTGTAAATTTTTTTTTTTTTTTTTTTTTTTTTAAATTTTCTCTCTTTTTTTTCACTCCCACTCTCCTCCTCCCCCTCCCTCTCCCTCCCCACTCCGGCCCATTCAGTCTTTTAACGGTTTCCGCGATTTTATAATATTATTATTCATGTCTAATGTGGATTATTATTAATTAGTTGGGTCCTATCGTATTTAAGTGAATTATATTCCAGCTGCCTGCGCTATAAACACCCGACGGGGTTGGTAAGGAGGCCAGCACACCATGTTCCTCCACATTTGAAGTCTTGTAAATTTAACCATAGAAAAAAAAAACGATTGTTATAGTCACAGGTCGGTTTGAGTTTAAATTGCATGTCCCTGGATATTGCTGTTGAGGATCTCTCTCATTTAGACAGGATGAGACAGCACTCGTGCCATTAGAGACCCACGCAATGACCTCCTCTCGGTCAGCACCAAAGTGCAAACATCTAATCAAGCCAGGAAATGTCAAAACTCAGCCAAATCGCCTTTTCTACCATTTCATTTTGCTTTACTTTTTTCTCTCTTATATTGAGAACATTCAGATTTTCTCAAAATAAAAAGTAAATTTTAACCGCATACACTTACAAGAGAAAATTTTTTTTTCTTTTGGGGAAATTAAGTAGATTTTAATTTAAAAGATTAATAAAAGTACTGCCATGTCCACCACAAAATCAACCATATCCACAATGATCAAATAAATATTAAATTATATGAATAACCTTTTGGAGTCCACCGCACCCCTAAGGTGCGTTGGGTATAACATTACACACTAGGGCCACCCTTGCTTTTTTTTCCCCTGGCAAAACGAAATTTTTTCCGCCCTGTGGAATATTTTTTTCCCCCTTCCGTCAAAATCATTTTACCTTTTTTCTTAGCAAAGCTAAATTTTTTCCACACACCGGCTAATTTTTTGCCGCTTGCGTTAAAATCATTTACTTTTTTTCCCCGCCTCTGTTTTTGTTTTTTTTTTTTTGTTTATTTGAATATCTCGCGGAACCCCTTAATCATTCTCGCGGCACCTCTTAACCATTCTCGCGGCACCCTTGGGTGCACACCGGTTAGGAGCCATTGCTTTCGACTATATCAAGAGAGAAAGTTTTAAATTTTTATTTAGGATCATAAATGAATGCAGCTCCTGCAAATTTAGAACCAGGCAACCAAACACACAGAGAGAGGATTTTTAGAACAATTTCCAAAAATAAAAAATTATAATCAATCAAAAGAGTGAATGAATTCAAATGATTTTTGTAGATATGGATGAAATTATCTTACAACGTTTGAGGCAAATTCGCTAATTTTCATTTTCGCTAATTATTATTATCAAAAAATTTAATGCACAGGTATCTTTTAGATAATTAAAATATTTTTCCTTATACTCCCATTTCTCAGTAAGAGTAATTTTATTAAATTCCAATTCTAAAGGAGACAATAAAACAAGTTGAATATAGTTTCTTTGTTTGGATTAACCTAAATATCAAATTATCTCAAAATTAGAGTACTATGTCAAAACAACAAAAGTGATAAGCGAGACTTTTTTCATTAGTTGAAAAAAAAAAAATTAATAATATCTCTATATGTACAGAAATCATTTATAGAGCTACTAAAAAGATTCCAACCCAAACTTTTATATAATACTTTATATTGTATTTTCGATATTTTCCACAAAAAAAAAAAAAAACATTATTTTTGAATATTAGTTCTATTTATCAATATTCTGTAGCCGAATCTGGGTAGGGGGGACAGTGGGGGTATGTTCCCCGAACGGCAGACAGGAGAGCGGTAAAATAAGAAAAGTGGTTTACAAAAACAAAATGAAATTAACAGGTGCGGATTTAGGCATTTGCCTTCTCTAGGCATTGGACTCTTTTGCCGCCCCCTCTCCTTCAACCATCCCGACACTGAGAATTAATTAATTATTAGGCCCGTGATGCCAGGGCCTAGGGCGACAAAATCTTAGGGGCGCCAAAATTTTAAAAGCGAGAAAATTTTAGGCCCAAATTTAAAGAAAGATTAAAATTTTAAAATCAATTTGGTTAGTTACAGTGACGCCACGGGGCAAAAATGGGGGCGGCAAATTAAATTCACCCCCCCCCCCCCCTTACAAATCTCCTAGTTCCGGCGCTGTTCTGTAGGTGTTTTAAATGATTCAACTTAAATTTCAAGTCAAATATTTCAAAAACTTATAAAACTATTTTTTTTATGATTTATAATAATCTCAAATTCAAAAATTTTTCACAACGTATTGTAAAAAACTTGTTATCATTTACAGCCATGTGAAAATAGTGAAATTATTAAATTAACAATTTATACAAATTAAAATTTCCGAATCCACTTTTGTCGAAATATAAAGTGTTTCACCTATAAAATCTTGAAACATATCACCTAGTGTGTGTCTTTATAAAATATTATTTAATACAACTGTTTCAACAGTGGAGAGTTTAAATAGAATGGAATTATAAAGGCCATAATAAATGCTCATTTAACAATTCATAGTTGGTATGATTACAAAACCTTTCCTCGTCCATGAATCGCTCGATAATCATTTAATTGTATTTTTCCGTTAAACGTCACACCAATAAATTGTAATTTAGTGATTTGAGTATATCAAGGGACCAGGCCAGGGATGGTAGTTGAAGCCCTTTTGTGCCATCTATTATAGATTTTGTAATTAGATTTCCACTAACGAGATTGGTCTACGGACAGGGATTGAAGTTGGTAAATTTAATTAATCTTCTAAATGAACCAATAGTCAAAAACAAATAAAGAATTTTTTTTATATTTACAAATGAGTTAGAATTACTTATCTTGAAATTAAATATTTATATTTTATTTTAAAATCTTTACTTTTAAAATTATTTTAAGGTGTGCGTTCAGGGTGCTAATTTTGGGAGATTCCAGCGGCCACAATTTTGGAGCTATCGACCTCAAATTTCTTTAAAATTAAAGCTATTTAAAATATCTTCATCTTATAGATGCCCTTTTTGTGATTTTCGAAAAAATAAATTTTTTTCTAGATCAATCGCATTTAAATAAAAGATAGTGTAAAAAAATTCGCTCTATATCTTATAGATAATTAAATTAGTAATCACTGTGTTAAAAAATAATTAATTTTTACTTTTCTTACCTATGTATATATGTAATATATATATAGAGAGAAAGTATTGGATTCATGTCAAAAATTCGATGTCGAGATTTTGATGGATCTTCACGTTTTGAGGTCCCCTGAATCCAAAAAGTGGTTTTCGCGACATGGTCTGTCTGTGTGTGGGTGGGTGGGTGGGTGGGTGGGTGTGTGTGTGTGTGTTCAATTTTAAGCATGAAGGAATTGAGCTATGAGGTTGAAATTTTATATTTAAGTTAAACACCACCCGGGACCGGAAAATAAGCTTTTAATCAAAATTGGCCAAAGAGTACTAGTACTTTACTGATGTACTTTTTCAGTTTTTTTCGATTTTCTCAAAATTTGCTCCAACGATTTTTTTTAAAATTCAAAAATCAATTATTTTTTAGATGCTATTTAAAATGTATATTCTCATTTTGCGATTGAAATCTTCTGAAGACCACTTTACTCTTGTATTTCATAGGGAAGATAGGAGAAATGGTTGCCATGGTAACAAAATATAAATATTTTCCCATACTTATAAATTTTACATCTGAATTCATATGTTCCGTACTGTCGGGAACTAAATATATGTCGACACAAAAATCTGGGTGACAAGCACAGAACACAACTTTCGATTACCGAAGGTAAGAGAAAGTTGTGTGCTGTGCGCCAGTCACACCAGATTTTTTACCCTTAATTAGCTGGAATCTTTAAAATGAAATGGAATAAATCCCTGGTATTCCTATGGGAAAAACTAACGCCATCTCTTGCCGCCTCGAGTAACTCGGTAGTGAATCGTCTTCTAACGGCTTTTCGAGACGCGCACCTTAACTTATTGAATGAGTTTTTTTTTTAATATGAAGTCTACAAACCTATTTACTCCCTTCTCTTTCTAAATAATTTTAAAACTATATTTCCGTTTTTCTTATTGTAGAAAAAAAAAAAAAAAAAAAAATTCAAAAATAAATATTTTTTTTTAATCAATATCTTTTCTAATTTTCCTTTAAAGTTGACCATATGAAAAAATATCTTTGTATTAATGTCTTCAACAATGATTTTGACCAGTGGCGGATTAATGCAATTTTGTCGGGGGGGGGGCGGTTTTTTTATTTTTTTTATTTTATTTAAGGACTTTGTGGGCATCTATGGCCATTTAGACCCATTTCCTATTTATTTAAATTGTTTGGTAACAAATTCAATTGGAAATTAAAGCCCGGAAATCATAATTTCTTTAGATTACTAGTTTTTATAACATTGTGAATTTCTTCTCGGGGGGGGGCGATCGCCCCCTCCCCCCCTTTAATCCGCCCCTGATTTTGACACATTGGTTTTACTAGACTGAGGTTGCTTGCTATTATTTGAAGTAGCTCTTCTTTTTTTTTATCACGAAGGTTGATGAGCTTCGATAAGCCAGGAAAAAATTCTTTTACCAAGCCATGGAATGGAACTCTGATCGGTCCTTAATATAATGTATACATACAGTACATACATACACACAGTGACGGATTAAGGCTAAAGCAGGCCCTAGGCAACATTGTAATTAACGATTTTTTTTCCACAGTACCCCTAAAATTACAGGCCCTAGACACGCGCCTAGGTTGCCTAGGCCTTAGTCCGCCCCTGCATACACAACATATTTTATAATAAGAATAGTGCAATCAATTAGAATTAATAAACAATTAATTTTCATACGAATTTTCGCTCTGAGAATTTGTGTATTTCCATTTATTTTGATCTCAACGTGATGGGATTATTTTCAATTCAAACAACGATTATCATTAAAATTGTCCGCATCATAGTTATCATTATAACATAAGTGCCGAAGGCGAGCAAATGCATCAAATTTATTCTTGCTCACTCTTTGGAAATTTTGCAATTGCTCGCCAAAGGCGAAAGTTTAGAATTTCCCTCCCTGACTTAAAGTTTTAAATTTCCCTCTCCCGCTCCAGTTCCTGTAACTCTAGCCAATCAGCGAGAGAACAGGCACATACAGACAGGGACAGGAAGCTAGTGGCTAGCGCTTTATATATCGTAATGATGATGATATATTGAGTATGTATTTTTTAATTATAATAAGGATCGAATATGGACCAATATATGGTGCTAGAGGTCGAGGGTTGCAGTCCCAGGAAAATAAAATAAAATTGACTACCAATCAAATGAAATAAACAGAGTTGGGGTCTAAATGGCCTTAGATGCCGAAAATACCTTCGAATATTGCATCCATCTTTTTCTCTCTCGATTTTCAAATCTCAAAGCAACTCCTTTCCGAATAATTATTATATTAAGGTTAATTTAGCGATTTTTCAATCCTGTCATCACCGTACAATTTTCTAATCAATATTTTACAATAAAATTTTTTTTTTAAATGACTTCTGATTTTAAAAGATTCGATAGCGAATTTCACTTTTATTTTTTTATTAAAATACCAAATAAAAATTATCTTTTTAACCTTATTTTTTCTTATACAATTTGTAACGGATATATAGACGGCGAAAACATTAATATGACATAAATATATGTAATTTATTCGTTTGTTTGTGTTCTAAAAAGTTGTTCTTGAGAAATCCTTATTTTTCTATATATTTTTTTATTTTTTATTCAACATCTATGAAAAAAATAAAATACACGGATATATTATTTTCTAAATATTCGTGACCTTAACTGTTTTTATTTATTTATATTCATGATGTTATTACGTTTAGAAATTTTCGAATTCACATTTTCATCAGGCGCTCTAAATATTTCTCCTTTATGTATAATTATTAGGGCTCGGATTTCGCCCTATTTGCCTTTTTTTAATTTATGGCTTAAAATTTAGGCCAATATGATATGTATACGTTTCATGAAATTCTGAATAAAATAAGAGGCATTTGTTAGTGCCTATAATGCCTATTTTGGCCGATTTTGGGTTTTAGTGCCTATTTCATCTATAAATGCCTTTTTTTAGTGCCTATTTTAAGTTCAAATAGCCAATTTCAATTTTTTCGAGCTATACATAGGGTAAATTTAAAATTTTTTGAATTATCAAGAAAATATTTCAAAGGGGGGGGGTAATTACCCCCTCCCCCCCGAGATTTGAAAAAAAAAATACTTTTTTTCGAAAAAAAAAATTTATTTTTAATATAAAATTTTAAAAAATTAGTACTTAAAAATTTGATTTCTATTTATATTCTGCCAAACAAGTACAGAATGCGCCTTTAAATTACCGAAATTAAGAAAAATTGTGTGCTGTGCGACCAGTCACACCAGATTACCAAAAATAAGACATCAATTTTTTAAATTTTTTATATTATTTCTTAATTTCTGCCTTTTAAGTGCCTATTTTTACAATAAATGCCTTTTTAAGTGCCTATTTTAATAATTTTTAGTGCTTAGTTGCCTGCCTATTTTAAAGATTTTTAGTGCCTATAAATCCGAGCCCTAATAATTATATATGGCTGCTTATCAAATATTCCATTTCATTAACCACATGACTAGTGGGGGCTGAGTGACCAAGGTCAAAGGCCGGAAAATAAAGAGAAAAAAAAAACCACATGACTATTGCCATCTTATGTACAATATTTATAAATGATAATGAAATTTTCAAAAATATCGACATTAAAGAGTCTGAATTTTAGAGAGAAATTAAAATTTTACTGCAATTTCATCATTTACTTTTTTTAATTAATCGTCCATTCAAATTCAGCCGCAAATCACGGTTAAAAGTTTATTAGTCTTAAAAAACCCTTTAGAAGAAGATAAAATATTAATTTAAATTTTTATTTATTTATTTTTTTAAATAAATAATAGAGCACCTATAATTATCATAAATTTTAAAATAACGATTCGGTTGGCGAGTTTTTTTTTGCATTGATTTCTTCTTCCTGTTTGTGCAAATTTGCTAAATACAAAATAGTCGCAGTATATACGTGTGTATATATCATTGTCATTGTATAGGAAGTCAACAGGAAGTCCTTTCTCTTTTTTTCCATATGCTTAAATTATAGGTCTGCCCACAAAATCGATTAGGATCATTTTTTTTTTAATAATTAGAATCTATAACCTCAATAAAATCAATAATGAATGTATTATTATAAAAGAACATAATTACTTTTAGTCAAATGAAATCTAAATTTTTTTATAATCTCTTGTGTTTTCTGAAAAGCTTTATAATATAGAAACATTATACATATTAGGACTATCTATACCTGTAACTGACTTTGTGAGTCCTCCGGGTGCCTTTATTCGACTTCTGACTCGAAGCCGTTCGAACTCCGAGAACATCACAACCAGTAAAATATAGCATTTATTTAAAAGAATAAAGATTTTCCTGATACCAAAGGTTGCGGGTTCGAATCCCGTCCCAAGCGACATAATTTATTACAATTGAATTGGATACCACTCAATTGAAATAAATAGGGACGGGGTCTAAATGACCTCCGATACCGAAAAAGACCTTAAATCGAATAAAAAAAGAAAATTAAGATTTTTTTAATTTTTTTTTTTTTAATTCGATTTAAGGTTTTTTTTTCGGCCTCGGAGGCCATTTAGACCCCGTTCCTATTTATTTCAATAGATTGATATTAGGAACCGACCGAATATTCGGTTTCGGTTACGGTTTCGGCCAGTTTCGGCCAAAAATCATGGTTTCGGCCGTAGTTTCGGTTTCGGCCAAAAAGTGGCCGAACCTTTCGGCCGGCCGAAACCAGAGTCTGAAAAAATGGGATGAGACTCGCATGCAAAAAAAAAAAAGGTCAAATAATTTGCACTTGAGGGAGAAAAATTTAGTCTCCCCTAAAAAAAGGTAAATGATTTTCACGGGAGGAAAAAATTAAAAAAAAAAAGGTAAAATGAAAAAAATTTTTTATAGGAAATACAAGTTTCGGTTTCGGTTACGGTTTCGGCCGAAACTAAGGTTGAGGCCGAATATTCGGTTTCGGTTTCGGTTTCGGCTGAAAATCTTGTTTCGGTCGGACCCTAATTGATATCCAATTCAATTGTAATAAATTTTGTAGCCTCGAACGGGATGCGAACTAACCCGCGACCCATGGTACAAATGGCCAGCAAAATTAAGATTTTCAAGACAAGAACAGTCCGTCCAATAAATAGGCCAAGGATTAATTTCAAAAAACAAATACCCGTAGTGAAGAAATTGAACCCTATATTATAACAGGATGATTTTAAATTTTAATATTGAATCATTTTTAGACTAATAATAAAATCTTGACATCGAATTTTTGACATGATCTTTATATATTTCATATATAAGTATAAGAAATTAAAAATAATTTTCTCATATCCTTTAAATATCGACCAGCTATATACATTTGAAGTAATTCCTGATAATACCTAAACGCTGCCTATCCTCAAGGCGTAGAGCCTCTTTAGAAACTCGCTGTATGATTCATAAATTTGTGACTTTAAAAAGTCGACAAGTGGACAGACAGAGCAACAATCACCAAAATTGTTGTAAACAAGCAATGCCGAGCAGCGTTGAATCTCTGGATAGGTGGCCCAAAGAGACAAGCCTGTTGAAAGCAATCTATACATGCATTTTTCTCTAAAATATAATTGAAAATGGTATAGTCATAATTACCTCAGTAGCCAAAAATGACTAAAATAAAAAGTCCTAAGAGCTAAGGATTAATCAAAATCAGAATAAAAGTAATTTTTCTATTTTAGTTGTGACGAATTAAATTAATTTAAATTTGAAAATAAAAAGTTTTTCAACTTATTTCAATTACATGGGTCAGCGGTTCTCAAACAACTAACTAACTTTCAAAAAGCGGACGTAACCACTCCTGGGCGGTTCTGTTAATTTACATTGTTAGTATAATGATAATTATTTGTATGCAAATTACATATGAGTTTAATTTTTTATTAGCTTCAATTATTCAATTTTTTTTTAATGGCTTAATTTAGTAAATTTCGGCGATAAAATTTTAATATAAATTTATGGTCTATTATCAATGAGCTGCACATTTTTTTAGCTCTCAAATAGAAAAATTGAAATAAAGTTCTTAGCTTTTTACAGCTAATGATTTTATTTCTTTATTCTTCAGATGATGAAACCACATGCAGCCGAATACTGGCTCCTGAAAGAGATCTCGTTACTCGACTCCTTCGGCCAGGAGGTTTTCACTGCAAAACACGGAAGCAATGGTTGTGGAGGTTCCCCAGGGAATATCATCAGCAGCGGCGGCGGTGTTGTTGGAGGCGGGCAGCCCACCCCCTGTGTTGGAGTGGGACCCCACGGTGTCACCTTATACCACTCCGATGAAAAACAAAAGGTAGGCCTATTTCATTCTAAGGAGATCATGAATCCTTCTGTTTTAACAATAACCGAGTTTTTTAATGACGATAAAATATAATGGCGGATTTAACTACACAAGGTGAATTTAATCTATTACAAGGGTAAGAAGCTATAATTCTATACATCTATCGATATTACCATATAGAAATGTAAATGATCTATTATCTATTATCCTTTGCATTGTTGTCACTAAGAGATAGTAACTGCCTTTGATTAAATGTGGTTAGGGGAGGATTTAATGGGCGGCCAACCTGCAGGCCGCCAGGAGCTCATTGGATTATCCTGGATATAATTATTAAATAATAATGACAAATAATCTTGATTATGGAACAAATGAATTATTATGTAACCTTATTTAATAGAAAATTAAACTTTTTATTTATCTTATTAATTTTAATTATATTAATCTGCCGAATTAAAATCAATTATCCCACCCAATGCAACATATTCACGGAACACAAGAGAGGCATCGTCCCAGCATCCCTATGCTGTTCAGACCACGACTAACAGAACAAGTCAATTTCATTCTTCCTTTGTCGCCATGACCTCCCGTGATTGGAACAAGCTCCCTGCGTCTATCTTTCCCAAACCTACAATCTTCAGACTTTCAAGTCTAACCTCAACAGGCATCTTCTCAGTTCCCGCAGTTGAGTTTCCCTTTTATGCTTCTCCTTTTGTTTTTATTTTCTTCCTGGCTGCATGTGACTACTGGTCATTATAAGTCTTCGGACCTTATGCACCCATTCCAAAAAAAAATGTTTTGTCCCCCCGGTGTGTTTGGTTGGGGTCCGTGTCTCTCTCTTGTGTCTTTTTCTCTTTTTTTTTTTGGGAGAAAGAAAAAAAAAAAAATTGTACAGTAGCCCTCCTTGGTGTAGTGGTTAGCGTGGTGGTCTTCCTTAGCAAGGGTCGCGGGTTCGCATCCCGTCTCATGCGACAAAAATTTATTTCAATTTAATTATCTATCAATAAATTGAAATAAATAGATACGGGGTCTAAATGCCGGAAAGACCTTAAATAAATAAAAAAGAAAAAGAAAAATTGGACAGCATTAAACTGGAACCCTTAAGCAAACCATCTTTTGGTTGCTTACTACTTTCTACAGGGAAAATCAATTCACCAAATAACCGAGTTCGGTGCTGTGGTAGATATGCTGCCAAATATATTTGGTTCAACTCTTGGCGGTTTTTTCAACCTTTTGAGTTAATAAATATAAAGTGAATAGCAAAGTGGTCAAAATGGTTTCATATGCCGTATGAAATAGGCCTATATAGAGAGAGAAAGTATTTCATTAAAGACTAGATTTGAACTTTTATCTATGTCGATATAATCACACACAGACAAAGACAATTATTTTTTATCTCTTTGTACTTTATTCACTATTTATCTTAATCACTCATTTTAATCATGATTCTTTGTCAAATACTAAAAAATAAATACTTTTCAGTAATATAATAAGATTTAAATAAAATTTTTTTAACACTACCACAAAAATATTTCTTTCCTTGTTCTCATGCTTATAACCAATTAGTGTTGTTAATTATTTACACAGCCAATTAGCATATAAATCTCGTTGAATCAAATCAAAAATTAATATAGACCAAAATTTGGCCTAATTAAATAAAGGAAGAGGAGATTATGAATATTTATATTCAGAACAATGCCTCTGGCAAAATGATATTTGATAATGCCAGCCTTTCTATTCATATCAAACTCAAGTATTTCTTGACTTTTAAGTATTCGTTTGAGGACATTTCATTAAGATAACTAATAAATTGTAATAAAAAAATAATTTTTCATGTTTAAATTAAAAAATATACAAAATCATTGAGCTTGGGCTTCTCAAGATTTTATTCTAATCTTTCGTTTTTATTTAAACTTGTCACTTGTTTTTCCAAATATTTCTGGACATATCAATGGCTGCCGAAAGGGCGTTCCACATGCTTGTTTATAGAGACCACCAATATAAGATTCAGCCATACTCCCTACTTTGACAGTTTATTTTCGTATTATAACTAAATTAGTGAAATAGTTTTCGTTTTTATTTATACAACGATTTACTATTTTGTTCCTTTTCTGTACTAGCCTCAGCTAATCGCTTGCTCGGAATTCCTTGTTTTACGCAGTTTCAAAAACGACTATTTTGTTTCTAACATTTTCAAAAAAAAAAAAAAAAAATATCCCTTTATTAAAACTTGAACATACATCTATCTATATGATTACAAAAAAAAGTATTTTTAAAAAATATCCTCTCTTTTAATGGATTATTTGTTTTAAAACTCCGATATTATTATTCCTTTTGTCTCATGTTTCATTACAAACATTTTTACTTTGCTAAAATAAAAACTTTTTTCACTTTGAACAAATCAACATTTTTTTAATTACTCTTGGTGCTAATATGACACTTGTTTATGTAAAGAAAAAAAAAAAAAAAAAAAAAATTTATTATAGCATCGTGGTTATCTATTTTTTTCTTTTTTGGAGTGGGGAAATTTAAACTTATCAAACTTTACAAATATTAAATGTTTTTTTTTTCGTGTTTAATTTAAAACCATTAATTCAATATTACCTTAAAAAAAAAGAACAAAAAATTACAATCAGAAATATTCTTAAACCAAAATGAAAAAAGTTAAAAAAGTTTTTTTTTTAAGTTTTAATCAGATAAAAACAAAAATAAACTTTAAGACCTCTATCAAAGTAAAAGAACTTGTTTGAAGTTAAGCTTTTAGCTTTCTTTCTTTTTTTTTTTTAAAGCATTGGCTTTAAGTTTGTTTTCTAAAATAATGTCACCATTAAATCCAAGCAACGAAATTCTTTATACTTAATTCAAAGCTTTTTAAGACGCCATTCGGCCCAATTTGGAATATTATAGTAAAAATTTTCTCCTACAAATAGAAGTTCTTTTAAATTCGTTAGTTTATGGTTCTAAATTAAACTTATTTATTTTTCGGTTAATTGCTTCAGATCATCTTTAGAGCTATTTTGTTCTTAAAGATTTAACACCAACTTTGCATGATCTGCTCTAGAGGAGATACGGTGCAATAATTCAAATAATTTTTGGATTGCCTTTAACTCATTTCTTAAGGGTCCATTTAGTCATTCGCGGTGAAAAAATTAACTTTATACTCTCATTCTTGTGTAGTATATTATTCTTGAGTAGGAATATTAATCTAAAAGTAAATTTATATTAAAGTTGTAATTTAAAAAAAATACATTTAAAAGTTTTTAATGTATCATCAATTAACTAAATTCAGATCTTGGTCATCTTTTCAAGATGGTAATAAGTGTGAATAAAACTCTGAGAAATAAAAAGATAATTAAAATTTTTACTACCACCTTGAGAAGATGACCAAAATATGAGCTACTAATTCTTAAAAAATAATAGGACTATTATTAAAAAAAATTAAATATGAATTTCTTATTATATAGAGATTTTTACTTTTTCTTACCATATGTAGAGAGAGAGTATTGCGATCATGTCCAAAATTCGATGTCAATTTTTTCCCATGTTTCTATTTTAATTTTATAGAAATAATTAATAATAATATTTATTTTAATTATCTTCATTCTTCTTTTCTTAAATAGATGTCAAAATTTTTCTTTACTCCTTGATTTGCATGAGTTGTATTTTGGTATGCCCAAAAACTTTAACAAATGTATTTGTTGCCAATTTATTTTACCTTTTTGAGATTGAAAGAGAAAAGGAATAAAAATCGTCACTTGGACGATCCTCTTTACCCGCCTACCTATGATTCAAAACAACCATTTTTTTTAAGTTTTATTTTTCCCCTTTAACTAAAAGGCAGTTGACTAAAAATTTATAATAATTTCCATTTAAGCTGATTGGTATAAGTGGATTGATAAGTTTTTTGATTATTAACTTCCTTGAATAAGAAGATTAAGATAATTGAAATTGGAAACGTCTCATAATTTCCTTTAAAGGAATTCAATCAATATCTTATATGGAAGGGTTGGGAGGGAAAGTTTCCAAATTAATTTTGGCATCTTACGTCCCTTTTACTACTTCCTGGTCCTGCTCATACTTTATGACAAAGTTATTTCATGATACAAGCTAGAATATTACTCTTGGTCCTTTTAGTTCAGAGGGGGATTAAATCTTTACATAACTTAATATCGAGGGTTTAATTGATAGCAAAAATATTCTCAAATTTATTTTTTACTTTCTCTTACCTATGTATATATGTAATATATATATAGAGAGAAAGTATTGGTTTCATGTCAAAAATTCGATGTCGAGATTTTGATGGATCTTCACGTTTTGAGGTCCCCTGAATCCAAAAAAAGTGGTTTTCGCGACATGGTCTGTCTGTGGGTGGGTGGGTGGGGGTGTGTGTGTGTGTCTGTGTTCACTTTTAAGCATGAAGGAATTGAGCTATGAGGCTGAAATTTTATATATAAGTTAAACACCCCCGGGACCGGAAAAATAAGCTTTTAATCAAAATCGGCCAAAGAGTACTAGTACTTTACTGATGTACTTTTTCAGTTTTTTTCGATTTTCTCAAAATTCGCTCTAACGATTTTGATTAAAATTCAAAAATCAATTATTTTTTTAGATGCTCTTTCAAATGTATATTCTCGTTTTGCCCTCAAAATTGTTTGAAGACCACTTTACTCTTGCACTCCATAGAAAAGATAGGAGAAATGGTTGCCATGGTAACAAAATATAAATATTTTCCCATACTTATAAATTTTACATCTGAATTCAAATATTCCCTACTGCCGGGAACTAAATACATGTCGACACAAAAAATCTGGTGTGACAAGCACAGTACACAACTTTCGATTACCGAAGGTAAGAGAAAGTTGTGTGCTGTGCGACAGTCACACCAGATTTTTAATATTAATTTAATGATAACTAAAGAACATTGTATATTTATTGTATTAAATATAATTTGAAGCCGCTCTGATCTAGAAACAGCAAACCGCTATTTCTGGCTTCACATCAGGTTAATTTTAAACCGCGATTTTATTAATTACTTCGAGGAAGTTACCTTGGCTTCATTTATTTCAATATATCTCTTTAAAACCATTTATATTTATTTTATACCTGGAACTAACTAGGTAATAGTAATTATATATTAATTTATATTACAATACTTCATTTAGAATAATCATTAACATTAGCATTTTCTTAAAATGATTAATGATTATTTTTAAGAATATTTATGAACCAGGACTTTAATTAAATTCCCTTTTGGACCTGATAGCAAGAGAGATCTTAAGCTCGAAACCCAAAATCTCTGGACTTCCCTTCCTCAAAAAATTTAAAATTTAATTCCTTACATGAATAAACAAAACTTCCTATTCTTTTCTTTTTGTATGCCCTTTGGACAATAAAATCTATCAATTCATTTTAATTAATCATTCTAACTTAATTGGCATTTTTATAGTGTCCTATTGGAACAAATTTTAATATTATTTAAATAGAATTTTACACCAATGATAAAAAACAATAGTCACCGTGAGACATTTATTTACATCGAGGATTGTTAAAGTGCACACTATTGATTTAATATAGTGAATGGCTTAGTACTTTTTACTTTCTCTTACATATGTAATATATAGAGAGAAAGTATTGGATTCATGCCAAAAATTCGATGTCGAGTTTTTGATGGGTTAGATGTGACACGAAGCTTTTGAACAAAATTGGCAGAAAAGTCTGATACTTTACTCAGTTTTTCGATTTTCTCAAAATTCGCTCCAACGATTTTGATTAAAATTCATAAATACTTTTTTGATGCTCTTTAAAATGTACATTCTCATTTTGCCCTTGAAATCTTTGAAGCACACTTTACTTTTGTACTTCTTAGGAAAGATAAAAGAAATGGTTGCCATGGTAACAAAATATAAATATTTTTCCATGTTTATAAATTTTATATCTTGAATTCTAATAATATATCGGCGGAAATTAAATAAATCTCGATACAAAAATCTGGTGTGACAAGCACAGAACAGAACTTTCTCTTACCAAAGATAAGAGAAAGTTGTGTACTGTGCGACCCCTCTCACCAGATTTTTTTAATTAACTTTATTCTTCTTTTTTTAGGCTATTTAGGCCTAAATAAAGCATCTATACCATGTTTTATTATACCTATTGTTAATTTTGATATATTGAATATTCTCATTCTGTTGATTTAATAGGATTTAGTAAATGTAAAGTGGCTGTAGAATTAGATGACAAATAGTGTTTATTTGAAATATAGGTGCGGAATTTCAAATACCGTTCAGTGAGATTGTAAAGCATCAAACAATAGATTATATTGTTTAAGATAACATTGATTGTGCTGACTGGTCATAATTATTATCCCTTGTCTTGTCTTCAAGTTCAAATTGGCGTATTTATCCCCTTGCAAGGGTCTGGGACACACCTAAATATTCATCACTCCAACACCCCTTTGTATATGTCTAAGTTATGCATACGATCATTTCTACTAAGCTTCACTTGTATAATTAAACACTTTTAATATAATTTCCTCAGGTTACATTCTAACAGAGATGCATTTTAAATTTTATAATTTATGGCTAATAAAATGAAAATTTTTATTATTCATATAAATGAAAATTCGCTCTCAAATTAACATATGTAAATAGAAGAAACACATACATTAAGATTTCAAATTAACAAATCCAGACTCTTTGAAATATATTTTCACAATATACCTATTATACGGATTGAATAATATTTTCTCAATATGAATTAAGAAACTTTTCTAAGTTGATTACGTATGTTTTAAATAAATTTTACTTAAATTAATGACATATTTAGAAAAAAAAAATAGTTGATCTCTTAAATCAGGATATTTCAGAGACCTCAAAAGGATTAAAGTAAAAGTCTACTTAATTTTTATTAAAAAAAATATTAGCCCAAAATGGAATTATTTTTGTCGCGACATATACCGTACATTGAAAATAACATGTTTAGGAGGCCTAACTTATGTGTATTCTTTGTGAATGCTTCAAAAATATTTTATCTTAAAAAATATGACATTAGGGTAACTCAACCAATAATAAGGTAACATCTGTCGAATATAAGAAAACATTTCTCCTTCAAAGCAACGATAAAATTATAGTTAAATAATTTTTTCGAGATCATTTTATTTGAATAAGATATTAATATTCAATAAATATTTAAATAAATCATTGAATATTAATCTTATTCAAATATATACTCCTAGATCTCGAAAATTATACAACTAGAATCAATCCCTCCTCTTCTGATAAGGGCTTTGCTTATAGTCTGGTGTTAGAGCAGGCCAAGATGTCTGTCCTCGTTTCAAAAACGACTGACAAGTGAGAAATTTTTCTTTAAGGTGCTCGTCTCGGGGTGCTAATTTTGGGAGATATCAGAGGCCACAATTTTGAAGCTATCGACCTCAAATTTTTTTAAAATTAAAGCTATTAAAAATATCTACAACTTATAGAAGCCCTTTTTTTGATTTTCGAAAAAATAAATTTTTTTTTTAGATTAATCGCATATAAATAAAAGAAGCCCCCGGGTCTGGCGTAGTAGGTAGCGTGCCTACCTCCTATACCAAACGTCGCGGGTTCGGACCCAGGCAGTTCGATGATACTATTTAAAGCATTTGGATACCAAATGACTTAAATAGAAATGCCTGGACCCCCAATAGATATATTAAACAATTAACGGATATCGTCAAAGTCTTAAATGGCCTAAGTTGCCGAAAAGACTGTGTGAATGTGTGTGTGAGTGTGAATGAGAAAAAAGTGTGAATGTTAAAAAAAAAAAAGATAATTTTAAAAAAATTCGCTCTATATCTTATAGATAATTAAATTAGTAATCATTGTGTTAAAAAATAATTAATTTTTTACCCTTAATTAATTAGCTGGAATCTTTCAAATGAAATGGAATAAATCCCCTGTATTCCTATGGGAAAAACTAACGCCATCTTTTGCCGCCTAGAGTAACTCGGTAGTGAATCGTCTTACTAACGGCTTTTCAAGACGCACACCTTAAAGATTTCTCATTTAGAGAAATGCACGGTCATCCTGCGTGTATAGGGAAGCGGGAATTTGGTGTAGGTCGAGGGTCCTGTGACCCTGTGCAAAGGGTACCGATACGCCGGAAAGGCTGGAGATCCTGGGTGCCATGGGGCAATGGGCCCTCCAATAAATAAACATAATCATATATTTATAACATAAAATTATATTTAAATTTCTTTATGTATAACAAAATGATGTTCATTGGTATTTGAATCTTTTTTCTTATTCTTAAATTCGTACGGGAAATATTATTAACGTCAGAAATACTTAATTTTGACTTTTGAATAAATTATCAATCTGCCGCCCTAGGTTGCAGCCTTTTTAGCCTATTTAGAAATACATCCCCTGTATGTATAGATTAGTGTCTGACACACAATAACTGTACAAAAATAAAATCAACGATGAAAAGCATCATCAATATCATAACAAAAGTTAACCAAATGATTAGAGAAAAGGATACTTTTTCAATTTTTTGATAGTAGCTCTATACAGAATAAAAGTAAATAAAATCACCTACAATACAAAATCGATCTCATATAATTTTTCCCCGGCGTCCTAGTTTCGAAGATAGAGGGATAGTGCAAATAGGAATTCTTTCAAAAACAACAATAAAACTTTTTTCCTCTCAAAACGAACAATCATTAAAACCCTTAGAAAATGGCCATTATCTTTCCGGGTATTATTCTATTTGATTTAACTAAAGATATATGGATAAATCATTTCTATCTTGCCTCACTCGTCACAAGATAAATAAAACAAATAAGTGACATCCATTGTCTAAAGTCAGGGTCAACCAAAACTCTCTAATTTGACCTCCTACAAATGATAAATAATTTATTGTTTTTATTTATTTTCACTAACGAGTAAGATTTTTTATTTTATTTAAGGTCTTTTTCGACATCAGTGGCAATTTAGTTAGACCCCTTCTCTGTTTATTTCATTTGCAATTGAAATGAACTCTAGCACAAGAAGCAGAAACTCTATCACTGACATGGCCTAAGATTTTTTAGATCGCGTCTCGTTCTATATATTATTTTATTTTTTATAAATTTAATTAATTTAGAAACTGATACATACTTTGTTTTTAAACCTGACTCCAATTTTCTAAATTAATTAAACCTTTGTTTTTGTTTATATAAAATTGTTACATGATAAATAATCAATCTCATCTATTTTTCTCGGAAACACCTTGATCTTTGATACGGACGCTGGTTGGTAACAACAGGAGCAATCCCCTTGTGACGTCATCACGTTATCATGCTCTCTGTGCGTGACAAGATAGAATATCTCAATAGCAATTACCTCTGAATCCCTCCTCGCTCTCTTTCCCTTGGGAGGAGAGAGTTCCCTCAGGAGGTGCACACAAATCCAAACACATCCTCCACATAAATTCCCAATACTTATTATGTAAACCCTTAATATTTATCTCAAACTGGGAACGAAAAAAGATGTTAAATTTTGCGCTCACATTTGAAAAAAAAGAGAGAAATGCATATTACATAAATTATTATTATTTTTTTTTAATGTTATCTTATTATGAAAAACTAATCAATCTGATAAGTATCTTGACATAAATCCATAATCATAAATATTTTTTAGAGAAAATATTGATAAATGAAAAAAAAAAAATAAGATTAAAAAAAGGTTAATAAGTTCAAACAACATTAGATTAATTTCTCCCAGTTTATTTAATAATATTTATATTTTTATTCCCACCTCTCATAATAAATTTTAATCAAAACTTCATTTCAGAGATGGAATAGAATAATTCAGAATTATATTTTCTCAATGCCTGTAAAAAGTAACTTGGAAAATTACCAAAATATAAATTTCGTCTCATTATCTCTCTCTTATTTATTTATATTTTTAATTTAAAAAAAAAGGGGTGAATGAGTTTGGAGTTTTGAATATGATCCACTCGGTCGAGCATAAGATATAATCAAATAAATTTCCACAAGGATAAAATTAACTTTCGCCATTTTCAACAAGAATATTTTATTATCTCTTAAATATCCATGAATTTCATTTTCTCTTTCTATTTCGTATTTACAAATTTCAATTATCTATTTAAATTATGTAAAATGATTTTTCTCTTCTTTTGATTAAGAAACAGCTGTATAGATAGACCTACTTGTTTATATTTATTATAATGATTTTTGGCACAAGTATTGCAGCCTTTTTTTGCCTTATACATGATTTTTTAATGTTTTAAGAACAATAGTAAAAATAAAAACTAGTAGTTAAAAGTTTTCCTTTCTTCATTCTTCTTTTCATCTTTTCTTCTTCATTCTTCTTTCCTCCTTCCTCTATACTTGTAAGCATAAGCATAAGTTTATGAACCTATCTTTTCCTTTCAAACTTCTGAGTCTTAATAGTAATAATTTCTAGTTGAATCGAAACTAGACATTAATATAATTATTGCTTATTTGAGAGATTACTTGTAGAGAAGATTAAGATTTGTATTAAAAGGTTTTCTCTTTATTGGAATTCTTAAATTTGTCCAATATAATAATTTCCACTATCTATGGGATTCATATACTGTGTATAATACAGATTTTATTCTGATAGTAACTTTATTTCAAATGATTTCAATTTAGAGGTTCTTTCCGTAGCTTTTCTACAAAAACTACTTGAGTCGAAAAATAACTGCTGTTTTAATGACGGGGGGGGGTGAAGACTTCGGGTGATGATTGTGATACTCGTTAGGGGGTTCACCCCTTGAAATAGTAACGCGCAACGCTCAATAGATACGGAGAAAATGACGTTTTAAAAAATTCAAAGTTCGCTTATATACTAGTTAGGCTTTTATATGACAATGGCGATCAATAGTCTAGTAGGTAGGCGTGTCTTACCTACCAAATGGGCGCTTGGGGTTCGAATCCCGTGCATCGACTTTTTTTTTTTTAATTAAAATATTTATTTTATTGTTTTTACAATTAAATAAATTTATTATTTAATATTAAAGATTATTTTATTAATAAATAACTATTAGTGTTATTTTGCTAACAAAAAAAAGACTAAATTTTAAATCATAATTATATTTCAATAGCAATATTTTTTAAATAACTACCAAATTAAATTACACTATTATTTAATAAACTATTATTCAAAATACTATAATTTAGGCTATTAATAAGTAAAAAAGTTTCAATCTTATTTCTTGATTTTACATTATAAGCATTTATACATTATACTTTTTTTATTACAAACATGAGCCTGAATGATAATCATCATAAAAACATTTTGAAACAAAAATTTTTTTCGGCATCTAGCACAATTAATTAAAGCGGAATAATTTTTACAAGAACAAATGAATTATTTTTTAAAAGATCAGTTGGAAAACAGACAAACATCTATTTACGTTCACAAAAATTTCTCTATTAATAAATAATCTCTAATATTAAATAATCAATTTATTTTAATTATAAAAACAATAAAATAAATAATTTAATAAAAAAAAATAAGTCGAGGCGAGATTCGAACCCCAAGCGCCAGTTTGGTGGGTAGACACGCTACCTGCTAGATCTATTGTCGGCCATTGTCATATAAAAAGCCTAACTAGTATATAAGCGAACTTTGAATTTTTTAAACGTCATTTTCTCCGTATCTATTGAGCGTTGCGCGTTACTATTTCAAGGGGTGAACCCCTAACGGTCTACAATCATCACCCGAAGTTTCATCCCAAAATGAAATGTCAAGGCGCCCTCCCCTTGTCAGATAAATTTTCAAAAACTCCTATTTATTCCTCAAAAAAGTATGTTTAGAGGAATCAAAAAAGTGCGATTTCACTACGATTTATTGTCGTTTTGAGTAAAAACATGTAGTAGAAATTGAGGAGAAAGCAGTTGAGCCGTAATAATTTTGCATTGGCGTTGAGGAGAACTGAGGAGTTTTTAAGTATATTTAAATATTCTAATTACACTACTTAAATTTCATTTAAGGTCTTTTTTGACCTCAAAGGCCATTTAGAACCAGTCCTTATTTATTTAAATTGATTAGTAGACAATACAATTTAAACAAATTTTGTCACCTGGGACGAAATTCGAACCCGCGACCCTTGGTACAAAAGGCCAGCACGCCTCTACACCAAGGCCAGAGGGCTTTAAATCAGAGGGTTATTATTATTAAGAAGAATGCTATATATTTGATTGACAAACTTAAAAAACAATATTTTAGAAAAGTATCTTTTGAAAAATTGAAAATTAGAAAAATTGTATCATGTAGTAAAAAAAAAATCTTATTTTTCATAATTTTGGTGTTATTAATTTACATATTTACTTCGCTATAAAACTGCTCCCTCACTATTTCATATTTTTCGACACTATAACAGATTTCAATACTCTTAAATACTTATAAAAAATAAAGGTCTTTAGCCCTTCCCATTCTCAACCCTTCATTTTTAAAACTACGCAATAAGACTTGAAGATTTCTATATGAGGATGTGGTATATGGGCAGCCAAGGCAAAAAAATAATTATTTTGTCGACGTTTCGAGAGCCGATCACACTCTTCTTCAGGACACAAGTTGATGTCAATTTTTCAGGTTAGTTGACATGGCAGTGTAGCAACATTTTAATCAATTTTGAAAAATTATCTTTACTGTTTGGAGGTCTTCAAAAGAATATAGATTGATACACTGCCATGTCAACTAACTGACAATTTGACATTTATTTCTATCCTGATGAAGAGTGCGATCGGCACTCGGAACGACAACAAAATGATTATTTTTCGCCTTGACTGCCCATATACCACATTCTCATATAATAATCAAGACACAACAACTACAATAGAAATTTTTGTTTCTCTTTAAAATATACGAATAATACAGTATAATATTCTAATTTCCGACCGATTAGATTTATTATCGAAGAGTAGTCCCTATCTAATTAAGGTGTGGTTTTAGGCTGATGTAAAATTTTAAATTTGCATGTCGCGTTCTCCACTTTTTCTTTCCTTTTTTTATATTCAAAAAATGTGACTTATTTTTTTTTTCACCCTTTCTATTTTATTTCATATTTTATCTTAAAGAACGAAAAAGAAATATTATTCCCAATAAGTATAATAAATAAAAAAAGAATTACTATTCCAAATGGCAAAAGCCCTAAGACGCCTTCAGGCATTTAGATTGCTAATTTCGATTGGCAGAGCAAGCAATTCCTCTCTCGCTCTCTCTCTCTCTCTCTCTCTCTCTCTCTCGAATTCGCTAAAAGAACCAAGCCTCTTTTATTTTGTTTGCTTATTCGTTTCATTCAATGAGATTGAAAAATATTTTATTCTATTTTTTAAATAAACAATTTTTATTTGCCGAATGACGAGGAGAAGGTAGATTTAAATTTTATTTAATATTTCAAGTAGCTTTTTTTTTTATGCAAAAAGAAATTTTATAAATTGAAAAATTTGCATTTGCTTATCAAAGATGTGTAATTTAGATCGAATATATTTATAATTAAAAAAAAAAAAAAAATATCAGGGTTGAAATTATTTAAAGTTTCTCGCCTTTCCTTTGCTTTGTATGAAAAATCTTTAATGGCCACCGTTTGGGAATTTTATATTATTGGTTGCTATTTAATTTAAATCTAAACTTACGAGCTCTTGATTACTACGAGAAATTCAATTTACTTTTCCAGGAATAGCAAACTCGTAAGTGATAAATAATGAAATTCTCAAATGAAATCTATTTAAATTTACATTCGGTTTTCGGAGAACATCCCTTTGAAGAAATTTAATTTGTTTTTGTTATATAGAAAAAATATGCAAAATTAACGATTTTTAAAGAAATTGATTCACACTAAAATATTCCAAGGGCGATGGTAATTTATTTATTTTTCCTTAGAGATGTTGATGAATTAAAGATTTATTAAAAATTTGTCTTTTTTTTTTTTACATATGAATTCATTATAATTATTAATTATCTAAATTTACAAACGTGATTTTTTCTCGAACAATTTTATTTATTAAAACAAATTCAAAAATTTTTTTTTATGAATGACTTCTTTCTTCTTTCTCTCGTTTTTTTTTCAAAGTTCCAGATAATATATCTTTGCTTTGTATATTTAGATTATATTTCATCCATGCTTATTATTATCATCTCTTCTTCTATAAATATTTATATAATACTATACTTGTTTATATGATTATATAGCCTATACTTTTTATAAAGAAAAAATATACTTAAGGCATGTTTTAAAAATAGTTTTTTTTTCTTCAAAATAATTACAAACATATGAAAAAATCGCTTAAAAATAAGTTTATTTATATTTTAGTAAACTTACACGATATTAACAAGGAAAAAAAAAACAGCGATAAACTCTAGAATGCAAAAAAGTTCTTTTCTATATATATCCAACTCACTAATTTCAGAGGTCTGAAGCAATTAATCAAAAAATTCTTTAGTGAGTTGGTCATTTGGGTTGCCGATCTTGAAGGATGTAAAAAACGAACGATTTTATATAATGCGAGTTTAGCAAGGCTGTGTTAATTATCATCCCTTACTTCCTTATATTTGATTCAAGCTTCTTTTATATTTTTATTCCACATCGTTTAATATACATAAAAAAACAAAAAAAATAATGATCGAATTTGTGAAAACTTGCCATCAAATAACTCTTGTTATCCTCAATACAAATAATAATAAAATATATATTAGTTTCGTGCTGAATTAATAGAGCCGGACACTGCTATATAAATATTAATTTTATGTTATAAAAAATAAAGTAGATAACCACATGAATATTAATTAGAAAGATAGAAAAAGTATGAAGAAAAAAAAAGAATGAATTTTGTAATAAAATCTTTTTTGATAGAATTACAAAAAATTAAAAAATCTGGTGTGACTGGCGCATGGCACACAACTTTCTCTTATCTTTGGCAAGAGATAGGTTGTGTTCTGTGCTTGTTACACCAGATTTTTTGTGTCGGCATATATTTAGTTTCCGACAGTACAATTCATTTGAATTCAACATGTAAAATTTATAAACAGAAAAATATTTGTTTATACCCTTTATATGAAATATTTATATTTTATTAGACTTACCCCCAATTTAAGGGACATTTTATTTTTAATAGACAATATTTAAAGGCTCATTCAATTTTACTGGATCCGAATCGATCCGTTAAGTTAAAAAATCAACAATTTCAAATTATATGTAAATTTATATTTTACTAGAATAAATTGAGGTTCTAAAAAAAATTGAAAAATTGCCAAAAGAGAAGAGACTTGATTAAAAAAGTTTACCTTATCTAATTCGGATGTTCCAAAAAACAGCTTTTTTTATTCGAAGATAAAAAAAAATAAATTGACGTGTGTTTTGATTAAAAGCGCGTATTACTTCGTAGAAAATTGAATGAAATTGGATGAATACGGAAATCACGTAAACGAAATTTGAAACGAAAAAGAAGCAAACGAAGGAAAGCTCAGCAATTAAAAAAAAATATATATATAAAACTTAATTATAAATAATGCAAAACGGCAGAAAATGATACAAAAAGAGTGAATAATTTAAATTAAATTCGATAAAAGGTCTTTCTTATTATGAATTTCATATTCCATTATCAACATAAAACACTCTCATTAATTAATTATGAATCAATAATTTTACTTGAGTGATAAAACAATTTTAGAGAAAAAAAAAAATTAATTAATTTCCTGGAGGAATTCGCTTGCTGGAGAGGCGAATGGCAATTGGATCCCAAGTTTAATAACGGTTACTTGCTTTAAGACTCATTATTGAAACAAATTGTCCCAGGAGAATCCCCTTAAGCCCTATCACAATGAATAGGGAATCTAAATTTAATTGATAATTTCCCATTGCTCCGGAGGCTCAATTAATGGATTTTAGGGCTACTGTAGAGGGAAGATATGTCAGAGCGAGCTAACATAAAGCTCTCTTTAAAGCTTAAAATAATATAATAACATTTTTTTTTGGGATAATAATTCCTCTGATAATATTTTGTTTGATTATAATAGAAAGTTATCTATCTATAGTGGAACAATTTATTAAAAAAATAGCGTTGATATTTTTAGTGCGCTTTTTCATTCTCTTGCTTGGTGGTTTTTTACTGTTCCTGTCTTTTTCAATTTTAGAGGCTATTTAAAAAAAAAACAAAACAAATCATGTATTTACATCAAAATCTCGACATCAACTTTTTGACATGATTGCAATACTTTATAAGAGAAAGTAAAAATTTATTAAAAATAAGTTTAGAAGTGCAAATACAAATAAAATTTCATCAATTTCCTTTAAAATTTGAATAGTTTCAAACACACTTTTTTCATCTTTAGTCAAAAAATTTTTTTTTTTTTTAGGGAGAGCTGAATTTACACGTTGTTTCTAAGGAAATAATTCAGGGGTTTATATTAGTCAAAATACAGAAAAAAGTTCCTATAAACGTATGTCTGGAAACGCAAATAACCCCCATTTTTTGTATGTATATTATTTATAATAATAAGAGATTATATATAAATTTACTTTTGTATGTTAGCAAATTCCACTGGGCGCTATAAATACAAAAAAAAAAAACCCCATTTATTTTTTTTCTCACCAAATATCACAGACCGATGGAGTTGAATTTTTTCACTGAACTCACCAATATTGTTTTGGATTGGAATCAATCAATTTATTCGTTTCGAAATGGCGGCCAATCCAAGTTTTTAAATAAAAACAACTAAAAAAAAGTAAAAAGGCCACCATTTTGAGACGGATATATGGATCAAATTTTTTTTTCTTTCAAAGTATTTAGTAAGTTCTCTGCAAAAAAATTGAATTTCGTGAATAAATTTTATTCTTATCGTTTCAAATTTTATTGGTAACATCGACTGTTTTATTGACTACCTTCTAAATTACTGTTAAAGGATACCCTTTCTGCTTAATCAACAAATATGATAGCCCCTACTCTTTTTGAGTATATCATTTTAATTTATGGGAAATATAATACCCACACTTGAACGTAATCCCAGGCAGATTCTGAATAAATATATTTATAAAGGACCCGTTAAACTGTGAATTAAATATGCCATTGAATATCATTAAGTTGAGGATTGCGGTCTTAAAAGACCTTAAAAGTGAGAGTAGTTTATTAATTATAATTGTACAAAACGATTGGACCCGAGATCTAAAAAAAATATTGCTCTTTTTTAATCGAAAAGACCATTAGGAGCTATTTTTCCTGGGAGGGGATTAAGACCCACCTGGCCCAATAGAGTAAAATAGATAAAAACAAAAAAAATTCTTTTTCCCTACCCCATTCTACTGGGCTTTTTATAAATATTATTATATAAATGAAAAATCAAATTGTTTTTGTACCTTATATAAGGTATGATAAATGGTCACATCATCTCTAAAAATTATACACCCAAATTGAAAATTATCGACATGCCACTAATTTTGGGCATTTTGCTTCTAGTAGTTAATAAATTTCTTGCAAAGGCATCAGAGGCTATTAATGCTTAGATGATTTTAATTAAATTTACTTTTTAACCAATCGGTTAAGTTAGAAACCGAGCCTATGTCGATTAAAAAATATACTCTGAATTTACATGACTGGTCGTTTTATGTACAGGAACGTTTACTAAATAACATATTTCAATCTAATCGCCTCATCTTTAATTTATATTAATTTGGAATTATAGACTTTTTTTTTATTATATAAAAGTGAACTTTTTTGATTTATCGGATTTCGCGATTCTAGATTAAATCCTCATCTTTTTAAAAAATTTTCTCGACATTGATTGATAAAGTCTTAATTAGAAAAGGAAGGGATCTCCCTGTTCTAATTTATATCTGAAAAAGTAATTTTCAACTTAATTACAATTAAGAATAGCTTTAATTAATCCTTACAAACTTCATTTTAAAAGTTTGCGATCAATACAAAATTTTTTTTTTACTTTTGACCTATAATCAATGTTAAATATTAAATTGATAAAATTGTTGCCAATTTATTAAATTTCATTTATTATAACAATAGTACCAAAAATATTTAAGAAAATACTTGGTATTTTAAAGTTTGGGTACAAAAATATTTGAAATTTTAAAGAAATTATTAGAAAAAAATGTATAATTTATTTTCTCTAAATTGCTTATACTAAGTTGCCTCTATATTATATTTTTTCGCTATTTGTAACTAGCATAGTTTATACTGTTGTGAAACGAGCAGTAATATTTTTAGACTTAGTATTCAAATATATTAAACATACAAAAATAGGCTTACCTTGAGCTTAGCCCTATTAAATTCTAAGTAGCCATAAAGCTGATGATTATTCACTTTTACTAATTGGTAAATATTGAATTTAGCCATGTGAGCAAACCTCATCAATTCATCTAAGTTAAAACTTTTTTAATTATTAAAAAAAAAGTACTTATAGACTAATATTAATAGAGTGGTAGCACCTTCCATGCTAATTAAGAATGGTGACGGTCGTTGGCCACACCAAATAGTTTACTTTATTTACTTTCACTTATTTTTATTTATGTTTTTAATTAGATAGTTTTTTCTTTATTTGACTTTTTATTTTATTTTTTTGTTCCCAAACTCAATATAATAATCGTCAAGAAAGTATTTAGGTATGAAATGCATCAAGTTTTCTTCTTTTCTTGAAATTTAAGTTGATAATTTTATTTAAATTGAATTGGCTACCAATTAATTGAAAATAAATAGGGATGGCTAAAAAAGATGCCGAAAAAGACCTTAAGGGGGCTCGGGAGCGAAGTGGTTACGCATGTTTTTCCCGATAAGATGGCGCGTAATGTGTCATAAAAAGTATGTCCAAAAATCAAGTAATTCAAAAAATTTGCCAAGAGATGTCAGAATGGTAGCTAATAATATTTAATGCATTTGGTTGATTGTCATTGATCTTTTAACAATAAATACTTTATATATGTTATTATATATTATGTATTTTTTATAAAAGCATAAAAATATATAAATATAGGCCATATATAGGCTAATACTATATCGGCTGTTAGACTAGCCTGCCATCTATTGCAAGAATGGTGAACTAATTTGACAGTTAGTTTTTAAATAAAT
>JAKCPI010016158.1:0-20652 GCA_023213315.1 Euborellia annulipes
ATAAATAAATAAATAAATAAATAAATAAATATATGAGGGTCCAGGCACATTTATTTGCTATCAAAATGATTTAAATAAATATTCCTAGGAAACTCCCGGATTCGCAGGGACTTTGCAGCCAGGAGATTAAATAAAAAAAATCTTTTATTTAATTTTTTTTTTTTTATTTGCCGACAATATTTGCCCTGATGAAGGGTCGTGATTGGCGACCGAAACGTCGGCAAATAAAAAATTAAATAGAAGATTTTTTTTATTTAATCTCTTAACTGCAAAGTCCCTGCGAATCCTAAATAAATCTCCACAGCCAAAAAACATCAATTTATCGAATTCCTAGGAAATATTTTCGTTTAGATTAAAAAAATAATGTAAGCTTTGTTCGGGATCGGCTCTCAAAATTTCAAGAGAAATACAAAACATCGAATTTTTGACATGATCGCAAAAAGCAAGTGTTGCACCCCCGCAATGTTGGTCGCAATCCACGTACCATAGAATGTCAATCTCCGAATGTGATCTTCACTGAAACTGTGAATTTGATCTTCATTAAAATATCAAATTTGAAATTGACATCTCAGTAAGGTTTTTTTTTTTTTTTTTGGGGAGATCTAAAGGTCTTGTAACTGGTGTAATATAGGAGAGTATGTTTGATAAAAAAGAAAAATTGGTGTGACTGGTCGCACAGCACACAACTTTCTCTTACTTTCAGTAATCGAAGGTTATGTTCTGTGCTTGTCCCACCAGATTTTTTGTGTAGTTTCCGACACTACAATACATTCGAGAGATGTCAAATTTATTTTTCATTTCGACCATTTAAACTCCATTCCTATTTATTTCAAATTCAATTGAAATAAATTTTTCTCGCTTGGGAGAGAAGCGAACTCGGGACCTCAGGCATCCATTCATATTCTTACCTTAACCCATTTGCCCTTTCTTTTTACTTTCTCGTACCTCTATATATATGTAATATATATATAGAGAGAAAGTATTGGTTTCATGTCAAAAATTCGATGTCGAGATTTTGATGGATCTTCACGTTTTGAGGTCCCCTGAATCCAAAAAAGTGGTTTTCGCGACATGGTCTGTCTGTCTGTCTGTGTGTGTGTGTGTCTGTGTGTCTGTGAACAAAATATCTCAAGAACAAAAAGAGCTAGGAAGTTGAAATTTTATATTTAAGTTAGGCACCCCCATGGGACGTGACACGAAGCTTTTGAACAAAATCAGCCAAAGAGTACTAGTACTTTATTGATGCACTTTTTCAGTTTTTTTCGATTTTCTCAAAATTTGCTCCAACGATTTTTTTTTAAATTAAAAAATCAATTATTTTTTAGATTCTCTATAAAATGTATATTCTCATTTTGTGATTGAAATCTTCTGAAGACCACTTTACTCTTGTTCTTCATAGGAAAGATAGGAATTTCTCCTATGGTTGCTATGGTAACAAAATATAAATATTTTGCCATACTTATAAATTTTACATCTTGAAAATCGAATGTACCGTACTGTCGGAAACTAAATACATGTCGACACAAAAAATCTGGTGAGACAAGCACAGTACACAACTTTCGATTACCGAAGGTAAGAGAAAGTTGTGTGCTGTGCGCCAGTCACACCAGATTTTTACTTATAATTTGTCAAAATAAATTGATCACTGATAATTAAGTAAGCTAATCAATTTCTTATATTAGATAATAAATTTGGAAAGTTCATGTTTTCTTCTTCTGTCTCTCTTAATTGTATCTCTCTCTTCAAAACAGAATTAATTTATTATAAAATAATGTTTCGATTAGACCATTTAAGGGATTACGGAAGTTGAGAACACTATTCGTTACGCAAACATCTTTTTTTTCTTTCCAACACCTAATGTTCAAAATTAATAACATTTGTTCTAGAGTGCTCTAATGATAGATGCTAATCTAGCGGGATTGCAATATCTCAACTCAATCGTTTATTTATTCACTCCCCCCTCCCCCTCCACCTCGATATTTTAATTATTTATTATCTTCTCGTGGAGTGATTCCGCCATATAAAATTGCATTAATACACATTGGCTTTTAAAGTCACGAATCTCTCAAATGCTGCTTAATTTCTTATTTATTAGCGTTGATCATCTTTCGTGAGTGATCCTGCCTCCTTTTAAGAGATTTCTCTTTCGTTCTTTAAAAAAAAAAAGAGAACATCTCAAAAAATAAAGTATTACTAGATCGGCCAAATGGTATAAAACAGTGGTTCCCAACCTTTTTTGGCCCATCTCCCCTTTCTGGAGGTTGACTAACACCTATCGCCCCCCTTTACATTTTCATTGTATGCCTAATTTTAATTTGAAGTAAAGTGTAAATAATAAAGCAGTTTTATTATTTTAAACAATTTTATTACCGTAGGCCTGTATACAGGGCCGCAGACAGACTTGACATGCCGGGGCTACTTAGTAATACGGCCCCCCTCCAAAAAAAAAAAAAAAAAAAAAAACTTAAAAGTTTTTTTTTAGTATGCCTTCATGCCAACACTTTTTTACACAGTTTTTGACACAACTTTTGAAATAGTTATACATAGCTTACAATATTTATTTAAATAAAGTTATATAAAATTTTTTCAAAATTTCCTAAACAAAGAGTTACAAAGTTTTAATTTATCGAGGCCAGATCTGGACAGAGGATTTCCGGGGGATCTGGGGGTATGGAAAATTTTTTGAAAATTACCCACTGAAATCTACGTTTTTAGCTATCCTGAGTCATGAAAAAGATCAAACTTGATTTGAGCTTAAAGGGCCCAGGCCCCTTGAGGAAAAAAAATTCAAGAAAATGATTTTTTTTAATTGAAATTTAAGATGTGAGCTAAAAGTGACGTTTCAATTCTAGATTGGAATTATCTTCAGACTATTTTATTTTTATGATAATATTTTGTCCTCTTCTATCCTGACCATCCTGTAAATAGGAGATTTTTCTCTTTGATTTTTATTTTTTTAAATTTTAGTAAACTAATAATTTTTCTCCCTTTGAATACTCATCGCCCCCCAATCGCCCCCCGCTTATTTATCGCCCCCCTGAAAACCCAAATCGCCCCCTTGGGGGCGATCGCCCCAGGTTGGGAACCACTGGTATAAAAGAACAATTAATAGAAAAATCTGGTGTGAAAGGTCTCACAGCACACAACCTTTCCGAAAGTTGTGTGTTTGTGACGTCATGCATTTAGTTTCCGGCAGCAAATTAGAATTCAAGATGTAGGCCCTACAATCTTTTTTTACTTTCTCTTACCTATGTATATATGTAATATATATATAGAGAGAAAGTATTGGATTCATGTCAAAAATTCGATGTCGAGATTTTGATGGATCTTCACGTTTTGAGGTCCCCTGAATCCAAAAAAGTGGTTTTCGCGACATGGTCTGTCTGTGGGTGGGTGTGTGTGTGGGTGGGTGTGTCTGTGTTCAATTTTAAGCATGAAGGAATTGAGCTACGAGGTTGAAATTCTATATTTAACTTAAACACCCCCGGGACCGGAAAAATAAGCTTTTAATCAAAATCGGCCAAAGATTACTAGTACTTTACTGATGTACTTTTTCAGTTTTTTTCGATTTTCTCAAAATTTGCTCCAACGATTTTTTTAAAATTCAAAAATCAATTATTTTTAGATGCTCTTTAAAATGTATATTCTCATTTTGCGATTGAAATCTTCTGAAGACCACTTTACTCTTGTATTTCATAGGGAAGGATAGGAGAAATGGTTGCCATGGTAACAAAATATAAATATTTTCCCATACTTATAAATTTTACATCTGAATTCATATGTTCCGTACTGTCGGGAACTAAATATATGTCGACACAAAAAATCTGGTGTGACAAGCACAGTACACAACTTTCGATTACCGAAGGTAAGAGAAAGTTGTGTGCTGTGCGCCAGTCACACCAGATTTTTTTAATATTCTTTTCGGCATTTTAGACCATAGAGACTTTAGGTTAATTATGATTTATATATATTGAGGTTCAGACATATTTATTTATACTATTTGATATCCAAAAGATTTATGCCGTTGGCTGACGTTTCGGTCACTGTTCTAGGTCATCTTCATTTGACTTGAACAATATGAACTCTATTTTCGTTGTCCTATAACCGGTTCATTTAAGGTGCGCGTCTCGAAAAGCCGTTAGAAGACTATTCACTACTGAGTTACTCTAAGCGGCAAGAGATGGCGTTAGTTTTTCCCATAGAAATAGAAGGAATTTATTCCATTTCATTTTAATGATTCCAGCTAATTAATTAAGGGTAGAAAATTAATTATTTTTTAACACAATGATTACTAATTTAATTATCTATAAGATATAGAACGGATTTTTTAAAAATATCTTTTATTTAATGCGATTAATCTAAAAAAAAAATTATTTTTCCGAAAATCAAAAAAAGGGCTTCTATAAGTTGTAGATATTTTAAATAGCTTTAATTAAAAAAAAATTTGAGGTCGATAGCTTCAAAATTGTGGCCTCTGGAATCTCCCAAAATTAGAACCCCGAGACGCGCACCTTAAAATGAGTGTCGCTGAAATTCCTCTCCCCCCCCGGTTAAGCTCATGGATAGACGCTAGGCAGTCTGGCCAATCAACATGTCAATGAATTCTTTAAATGCTATTTTTCTGTTTTGAAATCTCAACCGATATTTCAATTTCATGGTAAATTAAGAACATTTTGTTTTTGTTTAAAATCTATCCGCCAACAATTTTATGAAATAACAAAACTTGAGTAATCTAGAATTTGTTTTCAAATAAAAAGAATGAAATTATTTCTTTCATTTTTAGTAGTAGAATAGCCACGTGTTTTTAGAAATCGCCAAGAATGAAAAAAAAAAAGTAAAAATGAAAGGTGAAATCTCAAGTTGAATGAATGTGATCCTTAAATGACAATATTTATTATATCAGTAACAATATTATTAATTATTATCATAAATTAGAAATTCATTTTTCTCTGAAATTGAGGTTAATTCTTTGGCATAATTTTTTTTTTTCTTACAAAAACACTCACACTTTTTTCCCATTCACACTCACACTCAGATTCACACAGGCCTTTCGGCAACTCAGGCCATATCTTCGCTTGCAACACGTAGTGACGTATCTCAAAAAAATTAAAAATTGAGATACAACGGGTATGGCCGTGTCCTGGCGTCCTTTACATTGTCACAAAGTGACGAATCTGTATTTCCATGTTTTTTCGTATTATTTAGTTTTTTTTTTTGTTTTGCTTATCTATACATTTAATATAACAACACGAACTATAAACAGCTCTCCTGAAAAATGATAAATATTGAGATACGCCGCCACTACGTGTTTCAGGCGACGATATAAGACTTTGACGATATCCATTATTGATTAATATACATATTGGGGATCCAGGCATTTCTATTTAAGTCATTTGGTATCCAAATGGCTTAAATAAAATCATCTGGGGTCCGAACCCGCGACTTTTGGTATACGAGGTTAGCACGCCAACCCCTACACCAAGCCCCGAGGGCTTTGGTATAAATTAATTTAAAGAAAATGAGTAATTCCTATGAAAGGAGACAATGAGATATAAAAATATTTATATCTAGTTACCATGACAACCATTGTTAGAATTACAAATTTTATCCCTTTATATCTCCTGAACCGTTCACTTTAGAGTGATTATGTACTAGACCATTTTTGTTTGTAATTTAATTTTAATTATTTTTGTATAGATGAATTTTTGCGGAAAACCGCATAGTTTTCGAGATATTTGCGAAAAACCATTTTCCCGCAACTTTACCGGTTTATTCCCGCTAAACGCCCCGGTACTGGAAGTGTTGACTCTAGAGTATTTTTCCATCACTAAAATGCAACCTATTTTGAAAATATTAGCCTTCAGAAAACTCTTGCCCATTTTTGTCGCCAGCCCTCATACTATAAAGGCAACCAATCCCATGCATCAAAAAGCTGTGCGACTAGTCATACCAGTTTTTGTATTATTTATTCATTCTTTAGGATATTCTTCATTATTAATTATATTCAATTTCCCATCCTCTTTTTCACAGTCCCCTTTCTCTATTTTCTCTGCTTATCCGAATTTATCTATGCATCGTGTGTTAGATCAAAGTAAACGAATATTCGCCGTGCTTGTACGAGAAAATAAAATAATACCAGCCAAGTAAAGTTTAGTCTATAAAAGTCCTAAACAGGCTATGGGAATTCTTTTTTTTTTTCCTTTTTATGTAAAACGACCTCCGATGACAGTCAAGGATTAAATTTCGCATGTATAAGGTTGACCTTTTGCAAGCAGAGAAAGGACAAACAAGCAAAACTCTTCAAAATAAATAAACCAACCTACAACTACAAGTTTACATTTTTGGTCCTATCAAACAAATAACGGGAAAAGATGAAAATGGAGGGAAGATAAAAAAAAAAGAAGAAGACATTGGGCATCGTAGGCGGAGGCCGACGACCTGAACTTATGAAAAAAAAAAAAATAACACACTATTAGTTGGTCTTTAAGGGGGTTCAGGAGCAAAATCTAAACGTGCTTTAAAAAAAACTGCTATTATAAGGAATTTTTCAGTGCGGTTTTTTTTTAATGAATTAAATTCATAAGAGATTATTGGGACATCGAGCTATAATTTTGTTAATGACTTATTAAAAAATTATCGTAATTAATTTTTTTGTTACCAAGCAAATACAAAAAAAACAATCTGTCCCAATAATCTTTAAATTTTTTTTAAATTTAAAAATGCATTTATTGTTATTATTAATCACATATTAATTAAGAAATTTTTAAAATACTAGCCGCGTCGCCTGCCTTCGGCGGGCTTCGCGCCTAGCACGGGGGCTTCGCCCCCCTGGACCCCCTCCAGCTGGCTCAGGCCAGCCTGCGGCGGACCCTCCGCCTTTTCTTAATTATGAGAACCGGTAGAGCCCGCCTTGGCATCTAAACAGGGGGCTTCGCCCCCCTGGACCCCCCCTCCAGCTGGCTCGGGCGCCTGCGGCGGACCCCTCGCCTTTTCTTCTTAATTATGAAAAGAAAATTATTATTACTACCTATTCCAATCCAGAGCCTGCTTGAGGATTTGTTTACATTCATGGAATACACAAATGAAAAGAATACATAAATATTTCTCTATACATTTCCTATGGGAGAAATCGTAAATTTAAAAATTAATAACTCAAAAAGTTATGGGAATTTCGGGATTAAAATAATTTTTCTGTAATCCCGAGAAGGTCCTCTTTATGCAAAAAAAAATTTCATTTCAAAATTCCAACGGGAAGTTGTCTAAATAGAGCGTGACAGACGGACAGACAGACAGACGGACATTAGTGAATTATATATATAGAAGCTTAGATGATTTATTTAAAAACCAACTGTCAAATTAGTTCAGCATTCTTGCAATAGATGGCAGGCTAGTCTAACAGCTAATAGCCTATATCTGGCCTATATTTATGCTTTTATAAAAGATACATAATATATGGACCATGTTATGCAATGGTGTGTCAAAGACCAAAAAATTCAAAATTGAGTTAAGCACGGAATATTGTTTGAAATGCTTTAATTAATAGTATTTTTTATGAAATATGTCCTTAAAAAATTTATATTTAATGTTACTTGTACAATTGACAAGAAAAATTACATATAATCCAATGTAAACAAAAAACTTTATTGTTGATTTTCTCAAAACTCGATGTTTGGTCTTTGACACACCATTGCATAACAGGGTCCATATAATAACATTTATAAAGTATTTATTGTTAAAAGATCAATGCAAATCAACCAAATGCATTAAATATTATTAGCTACCATTCTGACATCTCTTGGCAAATTTTGGAATTACTTGATTTTTGGGCATACTTTTTATGACACACAACGCCATCTTAACGGGAAAAACATGCGTAACCACTTCGCTCCCGTTCCCTCTTAATAAAATCAGACATTGTTTTTCTATCTATGTCTAAACGTTTCTACACTTCATTTAATGAAGGAGGGTTTTCCAAAGGAAGCGACTAATTTTAGTAAAAAAACAAAAAACAATGGATTCTTTTTTTGTGCTGCTCGTTTCCCCAATTATTGTATCGATTTCTCACTTTCTGATTTCATGTTTAGAAAAAAAACAATTTAATGAATCTAATAGATTAAAAAAAAAATTGAAATATGAAATACATAATTGATTTTTTAAAGAGATTCATTCATTTGTTAAAAAAAAATAAATAAATAAATAAATTACTATAGATAATTTTTTTCAGAGAGAAAAAAAAATCAATTTTAATTTTTATCTAGGCTGATAGGTGAATTTTGACAATTTGTCACGAATAATTTGTCACTTTTTGTTTTTGGGGCAATTTTTTTTTTTTTTTGTTTGTATTTTATGGAAAAATTCTGACAGCTGTGTCATATAACCTAGAATATATTCACATTTACTTAAATCGAATTGATTAAAAGGAAATAATATTAAAGTTATACATTACCCATATATTGACAAGATGCTCCGAAATACTAAGAACAAAGTTGGACACTGAGATCCAACAGACATGGACAAAAATAGATAACTCCACCTACAACACCACCTACAGATACCTAAAAAAGACCCTCGGAACTGAAAGTTATCTATTAGATGAAAGAATACCAGACAAAAACAAAACAATATGGGCTAGACTAAGATGCGGAAACGACATCATAAAATATGGGGCAAACACAAGATGTAGCTTCTGCGACAAGGAAGAAGAATCAGTGCTCCACTTCCTGGAATGCGAAGTACTGAGAGAGGGGATGAGTGAAGAATGGCGGGGATGGCTGGAGGAAAAGAGGACAGAGATAGCAGATGAAGAAAAACTCTCAAGTCACTGGAATAAAGGACCAGATAAAAAGTGGTGTGAGCTCTGGAATCTTATAAAAGAACTGAAGAAAGCATAAAGCCAATGAAATTAAAACAAAATTTACTATGTCAAAAAATCTGTAAATTGAATTTAAATGTACAAATGTAATAATATTGATTTAAAGAAAAATGTATCCCAAACCCCAAACAGGGGAGGGAAGGAATCAAAATAAATTATTATTATTATTATTATTATTAAAGTTATATCATATAATGCTTATTTAAAAAAACAATCTAATTTGCAACAATGCTTTGTTTATTTGGTAATATAATATTTAATTTATTTAATATTTAATTAAAATATTTATAAATTAAATAAATGAAAATAAGCCTGAATTAAATATTATGTCGATTATTTTATTTTCTATGAAAGGTAAATTTTTCGGTTTTTTCTCTCTCCATTCTTTTTATTAGCCAAAAATATATCTGGCAAAGATTCAGATTTATATAAAAATAACGAAAATATAGAAGAAATATGAAGGTGACATTAACCTATACATATTTTAATTATTCAAAAACTAGGCCTATATTTAAAACAAATATTAAGAAACTTAAAGAATTCTCGATTGGGGTGTCAAATATAATTTAAAACAACTTGCAGGGGTCCCGAATTTGTCGGGTTCGGATCGGTTAAGTTTCAGCCTGTTTAGAAAAAAAAATTAAAAAAACTAGGTAACTTTCTCGGCTTCTGCTCGGTTATTTTCGGTCCAAAACCGTTCCCTTCGAAGCGATTGTATATTATTTAAAAAACAAAAATGAGCAGCTGAAGGCTGGGTAGAAGGAAGTAAAAAGTGACAAATTTGTATTAACTGACAATTTTTTTATTAAACGTGTTGACAATCGTTGTAATTGAACAGCTTTTCAGCGGTCGACAATAAAATAATTATCATAGTGTAAGCTTGACAATTTATGTCAATTTTTGACAATTGTCGCGTTGTCATGAAATAGGGCCCAGGTTTTCTTAAGAAGAATTTGTTTTTTTTTTTTTGACGCACAGTGTATTATGTTTTTAATCAAATAAACAACAAAAAAAAAGAAATTTTGTCCAAATGTCTATTACATAAGAAGAAGAGGAACCGTTCGAATGAGTAATTCCGTGTTTCTCTAACTGAAGTGAATATGATGCAGATAGAAGGAATGTAGCTGGGGGGGAGAGGAGGGGGGATTGTAATGCGTCGACCAGGACTAACAGAAGAAGAGAGTACGATGACGACCTTGAGGGCTGGCTGGCTGGCGAACGGGAATAAGAAAAAAAAAAAAATTGACGATTTAAAATAATAATAATAATAATACATCACCTCGTTAAAGACCCTATTGTGTTTTGTCTGTCTGTCTAGCATTTGGAACCTTCACAGAGAGGGAACACAAATACTTGAAATCAATTTAATTATATGCACATTAATTGGTATTAGCTGTTAATTTAAATTACATTAGTGTCACTTGGTTAGAAAGAGAAAAAAAAAGCTTTTTCTCCCTTTCTCGTTTTTAATATAATCAAATTTAGAAGAGGTAAAGCGTTGGCTTTATAATCAAAGAATCAGTGGATTTATTTCTGAAAAAATTTCAAAAAAATCTGGTGTGACTGTCGCACAGCACACAACTTCGATTACCTTCGGTAATCGAAAGTTGTGTTCTGTGCTTGTCACACCAGATTTTTTGTGTCGGCATGTATTTAGTTTGCGACAGTACGGTACATTCGAATTTCAAGATGTAAATTTTTTTTTTTATTATTCCCTCAGCCAGCGGCCATCGGGGCTCACCAATACATACAATATTAAATAGCAAAAAAAAAAAAATTATATAAATATATACAAATAACAAAAACCTTAATAAACTAATACAAATAAAAAAAGACATTAATACAATAATACAAATAGCAAAAACAAAACAGATAGCAAAAACATTAATAAAATAATACAGATAGCAAACACATTTATACAATAATACCAATAACAAAACATTAATGAAATAATACAGATAGCAAACACATTAATACAATAATACCAATAGCAAAAACATTAATACAGTAACACTAATATAAAAAAAAAAAATTAACAAGTCTGTAGTTGATGGACCGGTTTTTTACAGCTTGATCTTGGTGGTAGTGAGGTACTTATGGAGAGCTTCTATGGAGGATTCGTTGGCACACTTTATGAATTGAGCGAATGTTGGAGGGTCTCTGAAATTGGGTTTTACAGCTTCCAGGAACGGGATTCTTTGAGTATGGTATAGTGAGCATTTGAATATTAGATGTTCTGGAGTTGCGAGAGAGTTCGAGCAGGCACATAGGGGTGACGATACCATAGAGAATCTATTGAGGTGAGCGTTGCAGAGGGTGTGGCCGATTCTGATTCTATTGAACACTGTGATCGCCGGTCTTTTCAATTTTGTGGTTTTATCAAAACCACGGTGTTGCCGGAGCCGGTTTGATGGCATGGAGAAAGGACCCTCTAGTGAGAGATGTATACGCCCAGTTTTGTGCCCATTGGTTGTTGCTGTTCACTCTTGCAACTGCAAGGAATTCCCTCTCTTAGTGGAGATCCATAGATCCGCTCTCTTTGCTAAATAATCCGCAATTTCATTGCCCTTGATGTTGCTATGCCCTTTCACCCAGGTTAAAGCCATGTTCTTTCCTTTCTCATTCATTTTGACTATCGAGCGAACTATCTCAGCTTCTATCAGTCCTATGTCTGGAGTTCTATTAAATTTTTGAATCGCTTTTAAAGCGGACCTGAGAGTCGGCGCATTTAAGGGTATTTATGGCAGCAGAATTTTTTGCGAGTATAACGGCCTCTCTTACAGCTATTAGCTCCGCAGAAAAAAATGGACATTTCTTTTGGGAGTTTAAAAAGGAAGAAATTTTCTCTGGCCAAATCATATATGGCGCAGCCTACATGATTTTGATATTTTGAGCCATCAGTGAAAATTATTTTATTATTATTATTATTATTATTGTATGTATTATGGAGGTGCCTAACTTAAATATAAAATTTCAACTTCCTAGCTCTTTCCGTTCTTGAGATATTTTGTTCACAGGCACAGACAGACCATGTCGCGAAAACCTCCTTTTTGGATTCAGGGGGACCTCAAAACAAATATATCCTTCAAAATCTCGACATCGAATTTTTGACATGAATCCAATACTTTCTATACTTCTCTATATATATTAACATACCATATATTTTGATATAGAGGTAAGAGAAAGTAAAAAATAAGTATTATGAGGCACCCAAGGGATAAAAGGTCTGAAATCCCTCCAGCGTTATCATTTAGGCCAGTGGTTCCCAACCTTTTTTGAGCCATCGCCCCTTTCTGGAGGTTGACTAACACCTATCGCCCCCCTTTACATTTTCAATGTATGCCTAATTTTAATTTGAAGTAAAGTGTAAATAATAAAGCAGTTTTATTATTTTAAACAATTTTATTACCGTAGGCCTATATACAGGGCCGCAGACGGACTTGACGGGCCCCGGGGCTACTTAGTAATACGCCCCCCCCACCCCAAAAAAAAACTTAAAGTTTTCTTTTTTTAGTATGTAAAAGGCTATTGTGGCCTTCATATGCCAACACTTTTTTACACAGTTTTTGACACAACTTTTGAAATAGTTATAGGTAGAGCCCGGATTTTTATGCAGCAAAAACAGCTAAATATGCCATATAATATGCAGTAAAAGTATTAAAATATGCAGCAAAATATGCAATATATTTATGGCAAAAATATTAAGTAAATGGCTTCCAATTAAAGGAAAATAATGATTTCTACTGATTTAAAACTAGTGGTGTTTTATATTTGGAAGGAAATGATAAAAAAAAAAAAAAAAAATTGGTCTCACAATAAAAACTAAATTTAATTAAAAAAAAAAAAAAAAAAAACATTGAGAGCAATCCATTGCGAAATTTTTGAATCAAACGAGGACTCCTGTTTTTGGCATTTTTTTTCTTTAATTAATTTGACTTCGAACTATGGAACACGACTAGAGGGCGAATCCAGAGGTGTTTCTCGGGGGGGTAATCTGGTGTGACTCGTCGCACAGCACACTATTTTTCCTTAATTTCGGTAATTTAAATGCGCATTCTGTACTTGTTTGCCAGAATATAAATACAAATCAAATTTTTAACTATTAATAAAATGAAATTTTTACTGAAAAAAATTTAAAATATCCAAAAAGTCTTAAATATGCAACTTTATGCAATATTGACCAAATATGCAAAAATATGCAATATAGAATTTGAACCCCTAGCTCCAAGGGGGCATGATTCGGATAGAAAATTCGTTTTCAGTGACGTACCTATTAGCAAATAGAATATGCAATTGCATAGGAATCCGGGCTCTAGTTATAGGTATATACATAGCTTACAATATTTATTTAAATAAAGTTATATAAATTTTTTTCAAAATGTCCTAAACAAAGAGTTACAAAGTTTTAATTAATCGAGGCCAAAGTCGGACAGAGAATTTTCGGGGGGAATCTGGGGTATGGAAAATTTTTTGAAAAATTACCCACTGAAATCTACGTTTTTAGCTATCCTGAGTCGTGAAAAAGATCAAACTTGATTTGAGCTTAAAGGGCCTGGGCCCCCTGAGGAAAAAATTCAAGAAAATGATTTTTTTAATTGAAATTTAAGATTTGAGCTAAAAGTGACGTTTCAATTCTAGATTGGAATTATCTTCAGACTATTTTATTTTTATGGTAATATTTTGTCCTCTTCTATCCTGACCTTCCTGTAAATAGGAGATTTTTTCTCTTTGATTTTTATATTTTTTAAATTTTAGTAAACTAATAATTTTTCTCCCTTCGAATACTCATCGCCCCCCAATCGCCCCCCCCGCTTATTTATCGCCCCCCTGAAAACCCAAATCGCCCCCCTTGGGGGCGATCGCCCCCAGGTTGGGAACCACTGATTTAGGCCTATCTACTATATACTTTTTCTCTCTCTATATATAGGTAAGAGAAAGTAAAAAAGGATAAATGGCGAGTACACGAGCTCTTTATATATAATAAATGCCATATAACGAATATGTAGGTGGTTGTTGAGATAATAGATGTGTGTAAATTCTCTCCTTAAGACATTTACAACCCAAGCAAGGGTGTGGTCGTTCAGGTCGTTCAGGTAAAAGGTCAAATTTATGGTCTAAATGTTTGATTTATCCCAATTCATCTTTGAATTATTATATGCTATTCTTTCACTATTGATATACGATCAATGTGTGATATGCTCACGACAAACAAAGGCTATAAATTTAACACTCTGGTGTGATTAACGCACAGCACACAACTTCTCTTGTTGTGTTCTTTGCTTGCACACCAGATTTTTTGTGTCGTGATATACGAGGGCAGGTCAATAAGTTCGTAACACAGGTTTTTGGATAAAAAATTATTTTATTTTTCAACGTAGTCTCATTTGAGCTCTATACACTTTGTCCAACGTTTCTCCAATTTTTTTTATTCCTTCCAAAAAATAAGATTTGTCAAGGGCATCAAAATCAAATCTCTTTCCGCCGAGCCATTTGTTTCAGGTTTGGAGACAAGAAATAGTCCCTTGGCGAATAGGGCTGATGAGGGAGCAATTCGTATCCCAATTCATGGATTTTTGCCATGGAGCACACTTTTTTCCAATTTCTTCTCAAATCACGAGGTAGTCTGCTATTAATGGATGTCAAACAAAAACTAAAAGACCCAGCTGGTTCAAATTTCAACAGGAGTCAGCTGATAGTTGCCTGCTGACAGGAGCAGTGTTGCCATTTCAGTCAAGAAGCGGGAAATTCAAAAAGTCACGGACTCGTAATTTTCTTCAAAAATTTGTTTTTCAATAAGTCATCATTGTTCATTGTTATTATTCTGTTAAAATTCATAGCATAATCAGGCATGGACAAGTATGTCAAGCCTTTTTAATATTAATTAGTTTCATTTCTCGCTCTTTACTAAACTAATTATCTGTGACTCCCAGTAATAAATATAATAATAAGGGACAGCAGCAATATTTAACGAGATTATTGTTTCTAAAATTTCTAAATATGTGTATATTTTTTTTGAACTAATATTTTAATGCCCTATCTACTATTATTTATTATTTAGAAGCAAGATTCTGTTTGAAATTTGAAAGAAGTGGTCAATTACCTGGTACTTAACTTATTTATTTATTTATTTATTTATTACAGAAAGGTGGCCAATACTATATACCATAGATATTTTTTTAGAGAATTATTCAAAAAAATAAAATAAAATTTTTGTCCCACCCTCCTTCGCTATTAAGGTTATCAATATTGACATTGTCCCTTGATCTCTCACACAAATATATGTAATTAAAAAATAAAAACCCCGTAGGAGTAAAGTGGTGTTGGATTGTCTGATGAGTCACGCTCATCACTAACAAGAATATTTATTTCTTTTGAATAGATCTACTCACGGGAGATGAAGAGTAGGCGATCAGACATCAGCCTCATTTGGGATCATATTCATGTGAAAAAATCATGATGGTTCGTTCTTAGAGTAGGCAGATACAAGCCTGTGTTCATGTTTTAAATTGTGTCTTTGTCAAACCTTCACGCGACTTAAATCGGTACAAATGATTTTGATTGATGAAAAAAAAAAAATTCATAATTAATAAACAACTATAAACTAGACCAGGGGTGAGCAAATACTTTTAAGCGCGGGCCAAAATGAAATTTTCAAAATGTCTCCCGGGTCGGAGGTCTATACCGCGTACGCTTTCCACGCGCGATTGTTTTGGGTGGAGTTTTTTCTCTTTTTTTGACAAAAACACTATAAGTATTATTTTAAAGCATTTGGACAAAGAAATTTGACAGTTAATAATAGTAATAATAAATAGTCTTACTTGGGTGTACATGCGAACAATTTGTGCCCAGTAAAATATGTCACGTAATTTTTAAAGAAATATGATCCATTATATTAAATTAATGGTCATTAAATAAATCAGTTAATGAAAGATTATAATCGAACAGACCTAGTAGATTGCATACATAAAAGTAGGCATATGGTTACGCCTGTTCGAAATTATAATACTCTCTATTATTTATATATTTCATTATTTATATGTACCCCGGGACCGGAAAAATAAGCTTTTGAACAAAATCGGCCAAAAAGTACTAGTACTTTACTGATGTACTTTTTCAGTTTTTTTTCGATTTTCTCAAAATTCCCTCCAATGATTTTGATTAAAATTCAAAAATCAATTATTTTTTAGATTCTCTTTAAAATGTATATTCTCATTTTGCCAGTGAAATCTTCTGAAGACCACTTTACTCTTGTATTTCATAGGGAAGATAGGAGAAATGGTTGCCATGGTAACAAAATATAAATATTTTCCCATACTTATAAATTTTACATCTTGAAAATCTAATGTATCTTACTGTCGGGAACTAAATATTTGTCCACCCAAAAAACCTGGTGAGACAAGTACATAACACAACTTTCTCTTGCCGAATGGTAAGAGAAAGTTGTGTGCTATGCGACTAGTCATACCAGATTTTTTATATAAAATACTTCCCTTCAATTTTGTAAACACCAATTATTGCTTACACTATTAATTAAACAAGGTCTAAAAATCTTTTTTTCATGATTCAAGGTTCTCTTCCTATCCTTGAGATATAAAATGTATTGACTCAACATTTAATTTAATAAATATGGATTGATAACGGTTATCTAGAAATCATTGATGTTGAAAGAAAAATAAAAATCTTATATCTGAATGATAATTTTTACTTTCTCTTGTCTATTAATATAAGTTAAAAAAATCAATTATTTTTAAAAACATATAACCAAGTATTCATTAATTTAAATAAGCGAAAAATGTAGGCACCGCCGGGAGTCGCACCACGGATAGTAGGGCATGTTGAGCGTAAATCGACGTGGTGCGACTCCGGGCGGTGCCTACATTTTTCGCTTATTTAAATTAATAAATACTTGGTTATATGTTTTTCATAATTACTTCATGGACCAACACATGATATATATAATTCTTTATCAATTATTTTTTTAGATGCTCTTTAAAATGTATATTCTCATTTTTCCTTTGAAATCTTCTGAAGCACACTTTACTCTTGTACTTCATAGGAAAGATAGGAGAAATGGTTAATATAAATATTTTCCCATGTTTATAAATTAATCATCTTGAATTAAAATGTGCCAGACTGTCGGAAACTAAATATATGTCGACAAAAAAAATCTGGTGTGAAAAGCACAGAACACAACTTTCTCTTACCTTTGTTTTTTTTCAATTTTTTGTCAGAAAAAGAGAATAAGGGAAAGAAAATCAATTATTCTCTGCCAAATATTAATATGAATCCCCCCCCCCCCATACACTTTCTCTCTTTGCCTTCATTCAGGTAACTTATATAGAGCTAAGAATTAATTATCTTTGATATAAAAACATTTGCATTTATAAACTTATGAAATAATTAGGAAATGATATTTAAATAAATATCTTAAAGCTTATATAATTGACATTTTTATTTGATCATTCAAGTAAGTAATCTTTAAGAATGCTAATGCCCTCGGGTTTGGCGTAGTTGGTAGCGCGCCTGCCTTGTATACCAAGGGTCCGGGGTTCGGATCCCACAAAGTCCGATGATTTTATTTAAGCCGTTTGGATACCAAATGGCTTAAATAAGAATCTGTCATCATACAGAAATATTTGGAAATATATTTTTTCTTTATGCACCTTATAGTCGGAGGGCTGGCGACAAAAATGGGCTAGAGTTTTCTGAAGGCTAATATTTTCAGAATAGGTTGCATTTTAGTGATGGAAAGATACTCTAGAGTCAGCACTTCCAGTCCCGGGGCGTTTAGCGGGAATAAACCGGTAAGGTTGCGGGAAGATGGTTTTTCGCATATATCTCGAAAACTATGCGATTTTCCGCAAAAATGCATCTATACAAAGATAATTGAAATTAAATTACAAACAAAAATGGTCTTGTACATAATCACGCTAAAGAGAACGGTTCGGGAGATATAGAGGGGTAAAATTTGTAATTCTAACAATGGTTGTCATGGTAACAAGATATAAATAATTCTCTATATCAGTGTCTCCTTTCACATTAATTACAAATTTTACCTCTCTATTTCTCCCGAACCGTTCACTTTAGCGTGATTATGTACTAGACCGATTTTGTTTGTAATTTAATTTCGATTATTTTTGTATAGATGAATTTTTGCGGAAAACCGCATAGTTTTCGAGATATTTGCGAAAAACCATTTTCCCGCAACTTCCCGCTAAACGCCCCGGTACTGGAAGTGCTGACTCTAGAGTATTTTTCCATCACTAAAATGCAACCTATTCTGAAAATATTAGCCTTCAGAAAACTCTAGCCCATTTTTGTCGCCAGCTCTCCGACTATTATTTTAAAGTAACCTAACTCTCTGGGTTCCCTTCAATTACACTAAAATAAATGAAAACATAAAATAGATTTGTCTGTTCGTTAATTTTAATATTTCAGGTATTTAAATAAAATTGGGTGGCTTGGTAAGAAAGAACAATAACGTCATCAAGTTTACAAGCAGCGTTGAATGGATAGGTGACCCAGGGGAGTGCCATGATCGTTTTTTATGTGTTAATGTGAAGATGAAGTCAGTCGAAAGAAAAATTTAAAAATTGTTTTATTAACAAATTCTGTCGACGTTTCGGCCGCTTCTTCAGGATAGATGTTGAATTTGCCGTGAGCATTGTCAAAACTCAATCGTTTGTTTCAATAGTGATTATATTTCTACAATTATGTTTTTTCATGTTGTAAGCATGTATTTTTTTTTTTTTTGTTCGGTGTTTTTATATAAAGTCTTGTAAAAAGTGGATGGCTTTTTACCTTTAAAAGAAATTTAACTAATAAGATGTCTATTTTCTGATAATATATTTTGAATTTTGACCCCAAGAGAGAGGCTGTGTGCCCTGGCTTTCGCTTTCCCGATTCTTGTCGTGCTGCTGGCCGATTGGCAATCTCGCTCAGAGTTCTTCTGTCCTAGGTGTGGTCAGCTGCTGCCTGCCGGGTGTGGCTGGCTCTCCGTATTCACTTTGGTATATGTTGCGTGTATTTTATACGATCGCAAGGTCGCCACCTTCCTTTCTTTTGCCATTTTATTCGGGTCTCGCCTCCACAACTTGCTTATTTTTATTATCTGATCTTTTTATTTCGTTAACGTTAAACAGGAAGATAAATAATATTTGGAAATTGCCAATTGATTAGAATAGAAATTATGAGTTTTTGTCAAAAATTCTTTCGTTTCGAGTGTTTTAGTATTTATATATACTAGCTGCGAAGCCCGCCGCTCCCCCTGGACCCCCCCCTCCCCCGCCAGTAGGCTCGGGCCCGCCTGCTGCACATTTTTTTCCATTCACACTCACACTCACATCGGCAACTTAGGCCATTTATGCGATACTCTTATGTTTAATATATCTATTGGGGGTCCAGGCATTCTTATTTAAGCCATTTGGTATCCAAATGGCTTAAATAAAATCATCGGACTGCCTGGGGTCCGAACCCGCGACTTTTGGTATACGAGGTTAGCACGCTAACCCCTACACCAAGCCCCGAGGGCTCGCCTTTTCTTAATTATGAAAAAAAAAATATTACTATCACAATCCAGCGCCTGCTTGAGGATATGTTTACATTCATAGAATACACAAATACAAAAAATACATAAATATTTCCCATGGGGAAGAATCTTAACTTTAGGAATTAATAACACAAAAAGCTCAGAGTATTTTTTATAGACTGTCCATAACATCTTCTATAAGAGTGCAAACATTAAAACGGGAAGTTGGTCAAACAGAGCGTTACAAACGGACGGACAGACAAAAGGACATTCCGCTATTATATATATATAGATTGAAATTATTAATTTTAAATCCGAGGGGAAGACGAGCATGGTTGGTTAAAATATTTTCATAGATGCTAGGTATCCTGTCACAAATAGTACGAGATTCTATGTCACCAGAATTTTTGTTTTGTCACACTTGTTTTGAGCGGAAAAATTCAGGAATTTAATGCATTCTTCAACTTTAGGCGACGACCTTAAACTAAACTAGATCTTAATTAATTAGTCTTTCCTAATTAATAAACTCAGATTTTCTTTCTAATTAGATTAACGTATCAGAATAAGTATCTCAAAAATTTGTAGACCTTATGTCTGAATTATATTAATGAAAGATACTAATTTATATATCAAAGAAGAATGCCTGCCCATTCTGAGAATATCTCAAAGTTAATGAATTTAGGCACACCGATAATTAATCTCAAACGCTTTCGTTTTTCTTTTTTCTTTTTACTGCATCCTTCTCAGGAGAGAAGATGAGACCTTGGTATTTATCCTGAAAATGATAAACCCCTGTTCAACTACTTCATTAAGTTCTCTCTTTTGTGCCCTCTTTTTTATTGAACTCATTGGCATCTTCGATCTCCCTTAAATGAGACATGTTTGTATTTAGGTATTACTATTCACATTGTCAAGGCTTAAGTCAATCGAAAATATATTCAATTAATTTAAATCTCCACAGCCAAAAACATCGGAGATGCAAAAAGAGGCGCCTCGCATTATTTTTGCTTAGGGTCGAGGTGAAATCAAAAAAATACTGAGGCGCCTTTTACATCTCCATTTTTATTTAGTTTCACTCTTTTTGTGAGTATTACATTTAAATTTTATTTCATAATTTTTGTTTATTACTACTGTTATTTATCCCATGAACAGATCTTTTTTTAATATGCATTCCAAACAGTAAAAAATAAATACATCATTTTGGTATTAATTCAAAATGATAAACATAGGATTTCCGCAAATTTTATAAAAT
>JAKCPI010016159.1:0-11734 GCA_023213315.1 Euborellia annulipes
TTTTACTTTCTCCTACCTATGTATATATGTAATATATATATAGAGAGAAAGTATTAGTTCATGTCAAAAATTCGATGTCGAGATTTTGATGGATCTTCACGTTTTGAGGTCCCCTGAATCCAAAAAAGTGGTTTTCGCGACATGGTCTGTCTGTGGGTGGGTGGGTGGGTGTGTGGGTGTGTGGGTGTGTGTTCAATTTTAAGCATGAAGGAATTGAGCTATGAGGCTGAAATTTTATATTTAAGTTAAACATCCCCCGGGACCGGAAAAATAAGCTTTTTAATCAAAATCGGCCAAAGAGTACTAGTACTTTACTGATGTACTTTTTCAGTTTTTTCGATTTTCTCAAAATTCGCTCTAACGATTTTGATTAAAATTCAAAAATCAATTATTTTTTAGATGCTCTTTCAAATGTATATTCTCGTTTTGCCCACAAAATTGTTTGAAGCACACTTTACTCTTGTATTTCATAGGGGAAGGATAGGAGAAATGGTTGCCATGGTAACAAAATATAAATATTTTGCCATACTTATAAATTTTACATCTTGAATTCAATTGTACCCTACTGTCGGAAACTAAATACATGTCGACACAAAAAATCTGGTGTGACAAGCACAGTACACAACTTTCGATTACCGAAGGTAAGAGAAAGTTGTGTGCTGTGCGCCAGTCACACCAGATTTTTTTTTAGTTTTGAAAACGCAAACATGGTTTAGCGCTAAAGCCGATATCTCCCAAAGGGAATGAGATATTAAAGAAATTTTTTTTCCTAAATAATCTACATGAAATGGGCTTTAATTTAGTAAAATAAAAATTTTGTGTATTTTGTTCCCTCTATTTCTAAAGTCCATTGAAAGTTTCAATATATAGTTTTACATGTTAAAAAAGTTTCAAGGGCAAAATGAAAATATACATTTTAAAGAGCATCTAAAAAATAATTGATTTATGAATTTTAATCAAAATCGTTGGAGCGAATTTTAAGAAAATTGAAAAAACTGAAAAAGTACATCAGTAAAGTACTAGTACATTTTGGCCGATTTTGTTCAAAAGCTTATTTTGAGTGTCCGGGAGAGTACCTAACTTAAATATAAAATTTCAACCTTCTAGCTCAATTTTTTCATGATTTCAAATGGACACTGTGTGTGTGTCTGCTTAAAACTGAACACAGACGAAAACACAATCAATTCAATTCAAAGCATAAAAGGATTGAGCTAGGAGGTTGAAATTTTATATTTAAGTTAGGTACCCTCCCGGACACTCAAAATAAGCTTTTGAACAAAATCGGCCAAAAAGTACTAGTACTTTACTGATGTACTTTTTTCAGTTTTTTTCAATTTTCTTAAAATTCGCTCCAACGATTTTGATTAAAATTCATAAATCAATTCTTTTTTAGATGCTCTTTAAAATGTATATTTTCATTTTGCCCTTGAAACTTTTTTAACATGTAAAACTATATATTGAAACTTTCAATGGACTTTAGAAATAGAGGGAACAAAATACACAAAATTTTTATTTTACTAAATTAAAGCCCATTTCATGTAGATTATTTAGGAAAAAAAATTTCTTTAATATCTCATTCCCTTTGGAGATATCGGCTTTAGCGCTAAACCATGTTTGCGTTTTCAAAACTAAAAAAATCAACAATATGAATTTTTTTTTATATTTTAGGATTAACTTAGATTCGTGATATATTTTTTTTCTAATTCTTTATTGTTTAAAGAACCTACCAAAAAAATTTCATCAAGATTGGTGGTCAAATGAATAAATGAGAAATTATTTTCTTTTCCCTGTCACATTTTGTTTGGCATTATCGAAGCCGCGCAAGGTGAAAAAATCTAAACTTTAAAGTGCCATAACTCGAAAACTAAGTGAGATAAAAAATTGAAATTTGGTGCTGTTACTTATCTTTATATATAGAACAAACATACCAAGTTTCATAAAAATCTGAGATTATGGGTGAAAAATTTTTATTTTTTTGGTTGATTTGACGTGGAATGACCCAAAACTGAATTAGGAAAACACTTAAAATAGAATAAGAAAAAAAAAATGATCTCAAGATAGCAACAAAATTTTTGGCTGCAATAGAAATAAATTCAAATTTTAGCAATTTTTACAATAATTTTTTTTAATATTAAATATTTATTCTCTATGATTAAATTTTATTATAAACGAATATTAAATTAATGAAATATATTTAATTTTAAAACCATATATATATAATTAAAAAAAAAAAACAAAAAAATAAGAAACCATAATCAAAATTTTATTTTGAAAATCTTGATTAAAAAATTTTTGATGATATTTGGGATTTAATTTTAAAGTCTATTATATTAATATATTTTTATTTATTAAGTATACTTCAAATTTATTTTAAAAACAAAAAATACAGTTTTATGAACGCGCACATATTAATATGGGCGCAAATCAAATGAATATACAAATTTGTATATTCATTGAATTTGATTCTTATCTGCTCCAGTCAATCTGCATAGTGTTTTAAACATCAAAGTTTTTTTTTATGTGTTCAATTATTTTCATTAATTTAATGTTAGTCGCTTTTTTGTTCGAAATGGTGAGTTTATTATTAAATTATTTATTTCCCATCCATAAAAGTTAATGAAAGAGTTTACAAAAAAAAAATAAAAAACGATTCTTTTGGCTTGTTATATTCTCAACCGAATTAAAAATTTACATATACCATATTTAGATTTTTATTTTATTTCTCATTTATTTAAGGTTTTTCGACATCGGAGGCCATTTAGACCCCGTTTCTAATTATTTCAATTTATTCGTAGCCAATTAGATTGAAATAAATCTCTGTCGCATGACACGGGATGCGAACCGCGACTAGGGATGAAACGATACGAGTAAATACAAGTACTTACTCGATACTTTTCTTTCGATACCAAGTACTTTTGGAATCGATACTTTGGATTCGAGTACCAAGTAAGTATTGGTCAAAAATACTCGTATCGATACTCGGTCCACTTACGCGATGATTAATTAGGTCGGAAGAACATTTACGTATATTGGTTCTTAAAAACAATAGAAATAAGTGGTATAGTTTGCACCATTGTATTTTAATTTTATAGGAGTTTTTAACAGGGAAACATCTTGAAAAATTATTATTTTTGGATAGTACCTCTAAAACTGAATTTTTTTCTTAGTCGTTTTTTTTTTTTTTTTTTTTTTTTCTGAAGAACTTGATTTTTTATGTATGGCTGTGGAGAATTAATCAAGATTCGCAGAGACTCTCTAGTCAGGAGATTAAATAAAAATTTTTTATTTAATTTCTATTTGCCGACGTTTCGGTCGCCAATCACGACCTTCATCAGGACAAATATTGTCAATTATACACGATCTTAGGTATTTTAATATTCATTGCAATTAAATATACAATTTCTTTTTACTTTTCTACTCGAAGGTCTCCGATGATGAAGGTCGTGATTGGCGGCCGAAATGTCGGCAAATAGAAATTAAATAAAATATTTTTTATTTAATCTCCTGGCTGTAAAATTCCTGCGAATCTTGATAATCAGTACTTACTGTTGTTTTTGCTTATCTTTAATTGTACGAAAAATTTGACCGATACGAGTAAGTATCGATACTTTTCAATCGATACCGAGTAGGTACTCGATACTTTGCGACCGATACCGGTATCGAGTAAAAGTATCGATACCTCAGTGGTATCGTTTCATCCCTAACCGCGACACTTGGTACAGTCTATATTGACACACTATTGCGTAACAGGGTCCATATAAACAAAGTAAAATATTTATATAGTTTTGTTACCATGCCAACCGAGATAATTGACTCCAAGATTGACTCTACAAGGAGTTAAAAAACTGGAAGCCACGGAACTCGGGTTCGGATCCCAGACAGTCCAATGAATTTATTTAACCTTTTGTATACCTATTGATATAAATAAATATGCCTGGTCCTGAATAAACTGTATATCGTTAATTAAATAATGAATATTGTATAGAGTCCATATGGGAGTAAGGGGGGGCCTGGCCCGAAAGCTCCCTGCCCAAGAAAAATAGATGAAAATATGGGGCTTTCCAGGCCCCCCGGAGGATAGCTGATCCCATGGCCCTCCCCAGCCAAATTCTCTAGTTAAGCCATTTTCAATAGTAAAGTGGCTTCAAACCAAATGAGATTAAATATAAAATTTCAAATTCTTGGCTCAATTCCTTCATGCTTTTACAGACAGTCGCGAAAACCACTTTTCTGGATTCAGGGCAAGGGCGGATCCAGAGGTGTTTCTCCGGGCGGGGGGGGGGGGGGGGGGGGCTGGTGTTACTGATCGAACAGCACACAAATTTTTCTTAATTTCGCTAATAAAATTCGGTAATTAAAGGCGCATTCTGTACTTGTTTGCCAGAATATAAATACAAATCAAATTTTAAGTGTTAATTTTTAAAATTTTACATTAAAAATACATTTTTTTCGAAAAAAAGTATTTTTTATCTCGGAGGGGGGGTAATTACCCCCTCCCCCTTGTATGACCTCAAAACGTGAAGATCCATCAAAATCTCGACATCGAATTTTTGACATAAATCCAATACTTTCTCTCTCTATATATATATTACATATATACATAGGTAAGAGAAAGTAAAAGGAGCTACGAATAGCTATCTCGAAAATAACAGAGATTTAATAAACCTTTTACTAATAGACAAGGCCACCGATCTCATTCTGTCATTCAGTGGCGTAGCGAGCTTAACTCGCACCCGGGGTACAATTTTTAGCGCCCCCCCCCCCCAATTCGAAAACCATATCTTATATGTAAAACATACTCGAAAATTAATTAATAAATAAAGTAAAATAAATAAAGACATAGGCTCAAGCTAGGCTTTAAATTTGAGACAAAATTATCTAGCAATCTTTTGTTTTGCGGACCATTTGGCGCCACTTTGTGAGTAGCGCCCGAGGCATGATGCTTCCCCTTGCCACCCCCATACTAATAAATTTTACATCTAGAATTCTAATAAATCGGCGGAAACTAAATATATGTCGACACGAAAAATCTGGTGTGACAAGCACAGAACACAAGTTTCGATTACCGAAGGTAAGAGAAAGTTGTGTACTGTGCGACAGTCACACCAGATTTTTTATGGATCTGCTTTTCGCCATAAAAATTAATAAAAAAAATGAAAACATTTCTTCGGGTTGGACGAGACACTTACAAGCCCATGATCCCCGCTCTTTAAAATATAGGTTTCTGTATATATACCAAGATCCAGAGGTGTTTCTCGGGGGGGGGGGGGGGTAATCTGGTGTTACTGATCGCCCAGCACACAATTTTTTCTTAATTTCGGTAATTTAGAGGTGCATTCTGTACTTGTTTGCCAGAATATAAATACAAATCAAATTTTCAAGTATTAATTTTTAAAATCTTACATTCAAAATAAATTTTTTTTTCGAAATAAAGTATTTTTTTTAAATTTCGGGGGGGGGGGGGGGGGGTATCCGGTATCCGCCTTTGATATATACAGATTTTTCAGGACAAAGAGTATTAGAATGAATAGGGAAATAAAATATTTTTTCTAGCCAATTAAGGACCCTATAATTTTTTTTTCTAAAAATAAAAATAAAAATTTTTAATTTTCTTTTTATAATTATAATTGATCATATTTCCCTTTTCAGTAATATTAATTTTTTACGCATTATTTTTATTTATATAAATGAACCGGTTTTTTCTGTTTATGAAATTTTAGCTACTTAAAACCGGTTGATTGACACCATTACGATAATTATATTATAAAACGTAAGAAATTTGTATTTAAAAAATATTCTTTACACATAGCCAAAGTATATATACTCATATAAAATTTAATACAAGAAAAAGAGGAGAGGAGAGATCCACTTGAAAACTTGTTTTTGCACCCAAGACCGCCGAGACCTAGACGGTTCCGAGACTGTAATAGGCTCCCCTGCCACCAAAAAAAATTTGAATATAGGGAAAGGGAAAATTTTTCTTTAATGAGCCAATTTGAGAGTTGGGGCTTAAAGGGCTTGGGCCCAGCTTAGAGAAAAATTTTATTAAAACTTTTTTTCAAATGTATTGTTTTTCACGGACCATTTAGTGTTGAACCCCAAAGAGCCCAGATCCCGGAAATTTATCTCCCCCACTCTCACTCCTGTACACAATTTTTGCTAGAGAGTGAAAGAATCTGATCCGTCATGTCACGCTACGCTTAGAGTCTGTGGGTAGTTTTTTGGTTGCCCCAAGTTTGGTCAGCAGTAATAAAGTAGAATTTAGAAAAAAGAAATAATTTTTTGGAAAAGAATTATTTTTTTCAAAATTTGATTAAATTTTTACACTTTTTGGCCAACATCTTTTATGTCTTTATTTTCCGGTTCAGAGAATGAATGCTACCTTAGATTACGATTGTTTGTGAAACAGCCTTAAAATAAAAGATGTGACGCAGATTAAATTTTTTTAAGACTTAAAAATCTGGTCTGATGGTGGCACAGCACACAACTTTCTCTTACCTTCGGTAATCGACAGTTGTGTTCTGGGCTTGTCACACCAGATTTTTCTGTGTCGAAGTTTCAGACAGTACGGTACATTTGAATTCAAGATGTAAAATTTATAAACATGAGAAAATATTTACATTTTTTCTGCAGGACCCATTTTTTTGGGTTTAGGGGACCTCAAAAAGTGTATATCCATCAAAATCTCGACATTGAATTTTTTGACATGAATCCAAACATTCTTTCTACATTGACCTCTATTACATATAGAGGTAAGAGCAAGTAAAAAGTCATTTCTTAAACCAATGAACTTAACTACAAGCTAGCGGTGATTTATATTTCTTGATAATGAAATTTGATTCTTATAATAGGATACACCCAGGTCTTTTCTCTAAAAACAGACGTTAAAATTTGAGATCATAAATTGGGTGTTAAAATGTAAATCAAAGTTAAAAATGCTATTCTCTAAACAAAGCTTTAGCAGCAACATTAACATGTTGCCATGGGCGTAGCCAGACATCTTGTTAGAGGGGGGTTGCCCCATTCGTTAAGACATCTTGTTAGAGGGGGGGTTTGCAATTAAAATTATTTATTAAACATAATTATAATTAATTATTTTCCTTATATAAGCTCATTTAAAAAAAAATTCCCAATTGGAAAAGTATATATGGCGTTGGCCCCCCTGTCCCCTCTGGCTACGCCCATGCATGTTGCTTTTATCTCAATGCTGTCAAAATCATAACCTTACTTTTGAGGTTAAAGACGCCATTTTTATGCATTAAATACGGCGTTAAAATATTAAAGAAACCCCCTGGACATGTCATTGATATTTAACACTATTAACTAAATGCTAACGCTTTGGGGTTAAAGTTTTTGCTTACAGAATAGCAGGCAAGGAGGTGTTAAAATGAATTAACGCTGATTTCAGATATCAAAATTTAACATTTTTCCTTAGAGAATAGACCTGACCGTCTCTTTTAATTAGGCTATTTCTTTTTTTATTTAATTTTATAAACTCATTCATATTTTCCCTAGTTCCTTCCCACCATCATGTTTTCTCTGGAAATGAGATCTAATCTCTTTCTCTCTTTCTCTCTCTTTCTCCGTTCGTTAGGCGCTGATGATGTTGCAAATCTTTTTTTTTTCTCTTGCTTGCACTTCCTTTCTCTTCTTCTCGGAGGTTTAAATTTGCCGCTTGAGATCACACTGATTTTGTATAGTGGGGAGTAGTTATAGGTGGGGGAGTGAGTGGTCCGCCTTACCCGGCTAAACTCTCCTTTCTCCCTCTCCAAAAATCTACCGGCCACGTGACCATGAATGGCCGCTCGTCAGCCAATAGGAGGTGGGATCAGACACCTGAGGGCAACAGGCTTCTCTCCCCCACCAACTCTCTCTCTCTCTCTCTCTCTCTCCCTCATGCTTTCCTCTGCAAAGATTGAAATTGGATGTAGCCGGAGGATAATTAACCTAATTCATGTTTCCGTTTCTGATTTTTGTATTTTGTTGCTTCCTCTCTTCTTTATTTGAAAGAATAGATAAATTTATTTTGATTCTATATTAATATTTTATTTTATATTAAATATAGGAAACGGCCCCGGGCTTGGCGTAGTTGGTAGCGCGCCTGCCTTGTATACCAAGGGTCGTGGGATTGGATCCCAGGCAGTCCGATGATTTTATTTAAGCCATTTGGATACCAGATGGCTTAAATAAGAATGCCTGGACCCCAATATATATATATTCATAATTACGGTTATCGTAAAAAGTCTTATATGGTCTAAGTTGCCGAAAAGACTATGTGTATGTGTGTGTGAGAGCGAGTGTGAATAGGAAAAAAAGTATGAGTGTTTAAAAAAAAAAATATAGGAAACAAAAATTTCATAAAAAATCTCTATTACTTCAATTCCTATTTATCCCTCCTTCCCTCCCGCGGTCTAGAAGTTAGAAATAGTGGCATTGTCAATATTCAAACCCTTAAAAGAAATGAATGTGGTTTGGATTCCAGGCAGCGTGAGAATATATAATTATTTGTCCAAATAATTGGTTAGTACAATAGTTAGTACTAATTTACCTGAATTAAATACCCTATATTATAAGATCTTTTTCGGCATTGATGGCCATTTGGATCCCCTTTCTATTTATTTCAATTGGAAGATCATTATTGGCAAGTCAAAGAGTTAACAAAGAAAATCTCTATTTTCATTCTTTTCTCTGATTGTTGACAGAGCATTGTTGGCTGGCTCATGGCAGCGGCGCTCCTCCCTTACCCTTGCCACCGTTGCCGCCTGCCTGCAGCCCTCAGACAACGATGCATCGGCTCACACCAGACTCTCTCTCTATGTCTCTCTCGTCATTAAGGCTCTCTCAAAATCATCGTCATCAGGTATTTATAATTCAATTATTTATTCATTTTGAATTAAATAAAGTATCATTTTTTTGATAAATTAAAAATTATAGGTTATTGAGGTTAAAATTCCCCAGTTTTTAAAAATATCCCCGAGTATTCAGAGGGGGAGGCCGAACGAACCAAAAAATAATAAAATTATTTAATTTTTTTTTTTTTATTTTATCTTCTTTTCAAAAAAAAAAATTTTTTGGTAATTATTTTTTAATAAATAAATAAATAAAAAAAAAATTAAATCCCCCACAAATAAATTTGAAAGAGGACCTTCAAAAGAAAAGGCTAGTTTTCCACCTTGCTTGTCTATTTTTTTTTTTTTTTTTGAATAAAGATAATATTAGTTTAATATAAAAAGTATTTTTTATCTTTTACTAAAATGGGTGTTGTTATTTTGATTCTTTTTTTTAGAGAGAAAAGAGACAAACTGAACTCGTTCAGTCGAGTTGAAAACAGATCAGGAGCTGGATGGTCGATGCTCTCTTGGCTTTAGTGTATCTTTCTAAAAGTGTATAATTATTATATAGTGCGAACTCACCCCCTACAACGTCATTTCCATGTGGACGTCTAATTTTAAGGTAATTATTATTCTTTTGTTTTTTTTTTTATTAAACAAAAAAAGATAAAATTTATTTATTTTTGTTGTCTTTTGGATATTAAATTGATTAATAATTAAATATTATACATAGGACCTACGCCAATGGGAGATAGGGGAGGAAAGGGGGTGGGTATAAGTGTTAGTGTAAAAATTACTTTTTTTTCATTAGATCAAAAAGGCATTAAAATAGGCCAATTTCAGCATCTATTATTTTAATTGATATTTATACAGGGATGGGTTAAGGGTTGACAATCTTCTTTTTATATAGTACTACTGTATAAGCCTATAATTTGCAAATATCCGTCTGTCTGTTTGTAACGCCCTGTTTAATCAATTTCCCGATGCAATTTTGAAATGAAATTTTGCACCCTTACAAAAGACATTAGAGAGAGTCCATAAAAATTGGTCCGATCCTTTAATTCCCAAATAGGCCCTCGGGGCATGGCGTAGAGGTTAGCGTGCTAACCTCGTATACCAAACGTCGCGGGTTCGGACCCCAGGCAGTCCGATGATTTTATTTAAGCCAATTGGATACCAAATGGCTTAAATAAGAATGCCTGATGTGTGTGTGAATGTGAGTGTGAATGAGAAAAAAAGTGTGAATGTTTAAAAAAAAAAAAAAAAAAAAAAGAATGCCTGGACCCCATATATGTATATTTATCAATAACGGATATCGTAAAAAGTCTTATATGGCCTGAGCTGCCGAAAAGACTGTGTGAATGTGTGTGTGAGTGTGAGTGTGAATGAGAAAAAAAGTGTGAATGTTTAAAAAAAAAAAAAAAAAAAAAAAATTCCCAAATAGGGAGGTTAAAATTTTTTTTTTGAAATTTCTTCCATTGAATTAGGCCCTATATCTTATTATGAAAAATCAAACCTCATTAAATGCGATTAAATGCTAATAATAAATTAAAATATTTATAAACTAGCTGCGCCGCCCGCCATCGGCCCCCATCACATTAGATGATTTTTATTTATTCTTTGATTTATTCGAAAAAAATCACCACAGACGCATACACACACAAAGAGACATCATTCCAAAAACCTCTCAAAATGCATTTTGGCAGCTTCAGAAAAATTTCGATTTTTTTACGATTACATTAATTTTACCTGCCTAACCTATGGTTGATGGGCAAAGTTAAAAAGTAGAATTAGATATTTTTTAAATAAAATTAAAATGGACCGAATTTCTTTCTTTATTTATATTAATGTGACCATTCATATACGTCTAACAAAGATGTGTGTTATTTATTGGTGAGGCCCAACATCCCATGGCCCCCGGGAATCGAACCCAGGATCTCCGCCTTTCCGGGGCATGGGCGTGCTATCCATTGCACGGACCCTCGACCCTTTCATTTAACATTCATATTAATTCTCTCACTCTAAATTACGATTATATAGAATTAATCAAACAATTTCATCATACAAATTTTTTTTCTTTTATATTTTATTCTTCTCCTGAGTGTTGCTGGTACATAAATTGACATTTAAAAAACATCCTTTTCAGATTGAATGAATGTATTTTATTTACTTGTTCCTAGGCACTTTGCATCAGGTGACAGAGAGAGAGAGCGACTTTATTTTCTCTCACTTTCTTTCTCATTTTAGATAAAGGAAAAATCTGGTTATATATTTCATATATAGGGTAAGAGAAAGTAAAAATGATTTTTACTATAAATATTTTCCAGAAAGTTCTCCTGGAAAATAAAATCATTCTTTTCATATATCAAGAATGATGCCTCTTTATTTCTGGAACAGATGCATGATGGAAAAGGAAAAAAATAAATATAGAATTAAATGAAAATTAATTTTAATTTTTTTATTTTTATTTTAGAAGCCGACTAATCGCCATCGAGAATTGACATATGAATACAGAGCAACATTCAATTAGACATCTCCAGCAAGTCGTACTTGACGGGAGATCTCATCAAGGCAGTCACTACAGCTGATCGAGTGCAGCAGCTACATCAAAGTCTGTATGAACATTTACGTGAGCGTAGAGTAAGCAGTATAGAATTTGCAAAATTTTATTTGAATTTTCTTATTTCGGTCAAAAATATAGAATATTTTAGCATAGGTGAATGGATAGGATGTTATTAATACATATAATTCTCCCATTTCAGCGTCCCCGACTTTTAAAAAAAATAAATTATTTTTCAAATATTATTTAATTTTTGATTTAAAATTACTTTAAGATAATTTGTCAAATTTATTTCTAAATTCATTCTAATATCGTAAATTTAACATTTTAATCTATTAAAGAA